>JBBMOC010001010.1:0-15479 GCA_037975185.1 Centropyge bicolor | reverse complement strand
TGTGTGTGTGTGTGTGTGTGTGTGTGTGTGTGTGTGTGTGTGTGTGTTATCCTGTAGCTAAACTCACCCACACACTTTTGGCCGCCAGACATCATGTTACCTACGTAATTCTGTCTGGAAGGCGCCACCTGTTAATACATGCAATATCCAGTGTATTATATATATTTAATGTATGTACTGTTATTAGTTAGATATATTGTTTATTATTACTTTTTTTTTTAATTTGTGCTAATCTTAGATGAGATTCTCTACTATCAATTTATGTTGGCTATGTTGGATATTATTAATCAAATATACCAGCTAATGTTCATTCAGTCACTATGAATGGATGAATTAAGGTGTTGTACATTTGCTATCAATGTCCTCATCACAGTTTGTCTAAACTATTTCAGTAGGACAACAGTGACTTCTGCTAATGTGACAAAAAAAATCTGTTGTTTCTTCGACTTTTTTAATCATTTTAATGTGTGAATTTTTTTCCCTTTTCTCTCTCATAATAAGATGTTAATACGGAGCTGTTATGAAAAAGCTCATTATCACAGGAAGTTATTCTTGTTAGAAAAAGAGACAGAGCTGATTTCTGTTTTTCTCACTGTGGCAGCAAAATGTGTCTGTACCATCAACATGACATTAATGAAACATCTAAAGTGAAGGTTAGAAGGTGAAGGATGTGATGTCAGGTTTGACGGCTGTTTCCTTCCCACAGTGGCTTGGTTCACCTTTGACCCCACCACGGCTCATCGGGACATCGTCCTGACCAATGAAAACCAGACGGTCAGCTGCAACAGCTACGACGACCGCGTGGTGCTGGGAACCGCTGCTTTCTCAAAGGTAAAGTTAAAAGTTGGATTCACATCACATCTGTTATCTGTTTCTGTGTTTTACTACTGACTGGTCTTCATTGATTAACTCAAGTTTTATTGCATTGATTCTCCCCCCACTCGGATCCCAGGGCACCCACTACTGGGAGGTCAGCATCGACCGCTACGACAACCACCCGGACCCTGCTTTCGGCGTGGCGAGGATCAACACCATGAAGGACATGATGCTGGGCAAAGACGACAAAGCCTGGGCCATGTATGTGGACAACAACCGCTCCTGGTTCATGCACAACAACTCGCACACCAACAGGTGGGTGAACACTGGACTGGATGTGAGGTCGTCAACCAGAACTCGTACGAAAGATTCAAGAGCTGGGAATCAGCTGTTATTATTATATTGATAAAAGACTTTTGATAAAAGTTTTTTTGATGGATAAAACTTCTACTCTTGCTTGACGGATGAATTACCATTTTTTCTCCCAAATACCTTTTGATTTTGAATTTGTTTTCCAGTCCAGAGATGTGTCAGTGACCCTCGATCATTATTATTGAACCACAATGGTGCAACTAGACTCTAAATATCTGGGGACTCGTTTTTCTTTAGACTGTCTGCAGTCGACTCAGTGGTTAGATTGAACAGGTTTAAACTGTCCCTCCATCATATGTTCAGCTTACTCTCATACTAACCCTCGACTTACCTTCCATTTTATTTCGGATGTTTTAAAAATAACCTTTTTAAAGCAACACACCTTTTAATTCCAGCTTGTTAGAATCATTATTGTGCACTTGACACTCAAACAGGAACTTATTTCCTCTTATTTAAATCTGCACAGATTTTGATTTTGAGTCTCTTTCTGTCCCTTGGTTGAACCATTGTATGGTTTTTGAACATGACTTATTTTGCCAGACCTTCATACAAAATAACTCATATTTGTAAAGAGGACATTCTACAACCTGAAAGCATGAAAGACTTTTGTGGCAGGTGACTTGTATATGCCCACAAGAAGAGCACAGGTGGCGCTCTCATCTTCCATTCATCCTCATGTGTTCCTGTTTCAATCCCACACAGCATTGACGTAAACACACACACAGAAGATAATGATATATCCACAGGATGGCGGTGGGACCCTCGGGGCTCATACAGTACCAGCTAACAAACACACCAGGGAGCAGCAGGCGACTGCAGGAGACATCAAAACATCTCCCTGCACCGGCTCTTTGTGTCACAACCAACCTATCAAACCACTCATTAAACATTTATTTAAAGGGAAATGTATGTTTTTTCCACATTGAAAAAGGCGTCTCTTCACAGAAACCTTCCCCCCCTCAGTCCATCCAGACGGCAGGTTGATTCGCTTTCATGTCGTTAATCATCTCATGTCTGTTTCACGTTGTTATTTACAACATATTGATTCCTTCAGCTCTCACTCAGCCTGATCCTGAGGTGGCCGTCGTGTGTTTGTGTACGTAGAGAAACGTGACACACACGTCTGAATTCCCAAGCTACAGGTCTGATGAGCTTCTGGAGACAATGATGAAAAATCACTGAATATGGGATTTTAATTTTTAATGCTTTATCAGCAAATGCAGAATAAAACCAGAGCATTTTCAACATCCTGAGTTTGGTCCGCTTGAGTCCCAGTTTGAACTTGTTTTTAATGAGCTGCAGGGAAAGAATAAAAGACAGAAGAGAAGAGAAAGGATTTCTTATATCCAATATTTGCATGAAGTCAGTCAGATGTCAGTTGCTCTGTTTCATGTTTTTGCACTGACGTTATGGACAGTTCAAGCTCAGTTCAAGTGTCAGTTAATAGAAGTATATGTGTGTGTGTGTGTGTGTGTGCAGAGCGGAGGGCGGCATCGCCAAAGGCTCGACCGTGGGTGTCCTGCTGGATCTGACCAAACACACTCTGACCTTCTACATCAACAAGCAGCAGCACGGACCCACTGCCTTCGAGAGCCTGGACGGGGTCTTTGTACCTGCTGTCAGCCTCAACAGAAACGTACAGGTCAGTCTGTGTGTGTGTGTATGTATGTGTGTGTGTGTGTTTGGGTGGTAGCTATGATGTATCCTGTAATGTGCCTATATGTGCTGTGTGTATGTCCTGAGGACTGAGGACTGACTGGATGAATGAGCAAACACAGCGATAACTCGGAAAGACGCCTGAAGCTTGAGTATAGCTGATGCAAAAGCTGCAGTGTTGTGCTCTCTTTGATCATTTTTACTTTTTTTCTTTTTGTTAACTTTTGGTCATGCACTACAAAAAATGATGAAATAATTGATTAATCAATAAGTTGATCAACAAAAAAAAATCAGAATCATTTAAAGAATCAAGACCTATGAACTAACAGATCTACAGAAGTAGATCATAACTTTTTGTTTTTAAATTTTTTTTAAATTTTTTAGTCGATAAAGTGTCACAAAATTTTTGAAAATTCTCGTTACACTTTCCCAGAGTCCAATGTGAATTCAAATCACTTCTTTTGCCTTCATTTACTATCATGAATGACAAGAGCAGCGAATCCTTAAGTTTAACAATTTGGAATCAGCAATTATTTGACATTTTGCTTTAATGATGACAAAATTTTGATAATTTAATGATTGAATTGTTTTTGATTGACTTAATGAATAACTGACTAATTGCTCCAGCTCTAATCACTTCAAAATGAAACTCCTGACCTGATGCGTCTGTGAAAGGCAGCAGGTACTGGACACAGTATGGATCCTGTATGGATTACTATAAACTACATCCATTACTGTTGACATTCAGGCCCTCATTGGTTACAGTTCATCCAGCTGGTCTCCAAGTGAACGTGACCTAAATCCAACTCATTACCATGTGTGTGATCTCAAGTATTTATCAAGTGGCTTTCAAAGACTCAAAGTGCTCGAACGTGTTTTCACAAATGAACGTCCTGTCAGACGCCTGCCTCTCTTCACAGCCGCTCACTGACTGTCTGTCTGTCTGTTTGCAGGTGACCTTACTGACGGGCCTGGAGGTGCCAAAGAATAACAAACAGTAGGAGATCCTTCGTCCCCTGCGAGCGTGTCCTGGATACAAACCACCGATGTCACATGCAGCCTCCGTTTGCTCCAGTCACATCAGATGGGATTAACCCCTCCCTCGTCCTCCTCAAGGTGCCCTCTGTCTCGGACACACTTCAATGTGAAGCTCTGTAATTCTGGACCAAGGAATAAATCTGACTTATTATTGGCTATAAATAAATTGACTGGAGCTCGTGGACGTCAGGACAGAGCGGACTGTGGATCGCCACACTTTTTTCACATCCCAGTTTTTGACCTCCAGGACGCCGACACTCGTGTTATTAATCCAGCTCATCTCTCCTCGATGCCTGAGAATAAGCGACCGTCTCACTCTGACAGAATCAGTGAAGGATCTCACACTGTGCTGGAAAATAACGTCCTCTTTTAATTTCTCCATTCGAGCTTCTCTGAGCTTTTCAAAATGCCTCCTCGGTCCCCAACAAGTCGAGCAGAGGAGGGAGAGAATGCTTCACTTTACTGCAGCTCTGCTTCTCTCAGGTGTGTTTACAGCTTTCAGGGTAGATGAAGAGAGTGTTTTGCCAGAGCTGCGGTGGCACCGCAGGATGTCTCACTCATGAAATATTTAAAAGCCAAACTTTCAGCGCACACTTATTATCCCAGCCGTGGTTTGTTCTCCTTCTTCTCTGAGATCGTTTGGTGCTGCCGTCAAAGAAGTTTACACACCGAGGTCGAGCTGGGGAAGATGGGGCTGAATTCCATTTCATCTCTCAGTGACTGGACGGAGCTGCAGGGCCAGGGAGGGGCCACCCTGCAGGGACGGTCCAGTCAGAGTCAGTCAGAGTCTCCAGTTACACACTGATCATGGTTTACTGATGCTCCACATCTGTCGACCTGCAGTGGTAGAAGACCGGGAGAGGCAGCAAATGTCAAACATTAATTGGTGTTTTTTTTAAGATGCTACAGATTTTGTTAGACTAACAGTTTTTCCACTAAACAAACTTAATTAGCTGCTGGATGTAGTTTCAAATTAATGTTACAGACATGAGAGCGACATCGATCTTCTCATCTAACTTAAACATCTAAATTTGCAGTGTTTCCAAAAAATGTTGAACTATTCCTTTAAATCCACAGAAACAACAGACAAATATGTAAATATGAAAATTAAGTTTCTTAAGAGAAACTTAATTTTCATATTTACATATTTAATAAGCAATGTATAATATATAATAGCAGAAGCAATGATTTCTAATCTGCATGTTGATGTTGGTAAAGTCCTTTTGTTCTCATCATCTATCAACATGCTATCAACTAAATTCAACATCTTTTTACAAGTGAAGTTAGTTTTGAACATTCTGCAGTTTTCCCCTTTAAAAGGTTGTTAAAATCATCTTATTCCACAGTGACTAACAGCATCATTATATTCTCAATCAATATGAGCTACACCATGTTTGCACTGACAAAATAATCAAGACTCCATCACATCCAAATATTCAGCCTGACATGTTTGCACTTTTTATAACCTTTGGGATCTGAACTAGAATTTAAATGAACGTCTGTGAGTGAATAACATTTGGCCGAACAGCATAAGTTCGTAATGACTAAACCACCAGAGTGTCAGTGAGGTTAGAGGTCAAAAAACGCCTGTGGACGTTTAATAAACCGCGGTGGCTCGTGTTAATTTTTTTTTTCCGGAACTAAAAAATTGTGTGCAAACATTTTGTAGCTTGTCCTGTTGAATTAATCCAAATGAGAGAAGGAGGCCTGAAGGAGCGTCTCCGGCCTTGATGTTTGCAGCTTCTCCCAGACTCTGTTTTCACTCTATCTAATGGAGACATGTTTTCAATCTGAGGCACGAATGTCACAAAATGCTGACATGAAATGGAACTGAGCCAAATCTTACTTCCTGTTTGTTTTTTTCTAAAGCATCATGAAAAAAGTGAGGTTGTCTCACGGCACTTCGATCCTGCGAGTCTCAGACGCTTTCGGGTGTCTTCAGTCTGAGAGTGATCTTGAAAAGTCACATCAGGTAAAGCTACACTTGCTGCTACGTTTCTCATCAGGGTTTGGATCATACGGCAGCCTGTAGAGGACAGTAGCTTCAGATTCAACCAAACCACTGTGACGAAGGATTTCACATGTCATATTTGATCACTTATCTTAATGCAGCAGAGGAAGGAGGAGTTTGTTTTTTGGGGTTATTCAATCCTTGATTTTATTATAATATCTGAATTATTTCTATTCCCTATAATGTTGTGAGTGTGAGAGACGTTTGGACAGACCTGCCATACAAAGATCGGAGTCTATGTGTGAATGGAAACTGTAAATACGGACACGTGAGCTCTGGTTGATATTAGCATGGATCAAGCATCGAACAAGTTTACAAAATATCTGAAGCTGTACTGTAAATAGTGTTGTTGTATTACTGTCTTTGCAATGAGTGATGGAGAAGCCAGCTGCTGCCACAGATCGCCCCCTGCTGTTGGACGGTGGCAACAGCAGGACTCATGCTTTTCTCAGCTGATCCTGTTGTTCAGTATTTAAGTGTTTTCAGACCTTTAAATCGCTGACTTTTTGACAAAAATGTCAGCAAACATTTTGTCTGACGAGGTGTCAGATTCTCTCTGATCGTGTTACATCTCTTATTCATTTAATCAGGGACATAAAATAGCAGCCATTTCCATTTTACAAGTTGTTATATAGCTATGTCGACAGACACAAACCTTCAATTTAGCAGGTGACTGAACAGAAATACATCTTATTTTAAAGAATTTATTTAATTATTGTAGAGCATTAGAGTGGTATAAGCTAATATCTTTTTAACTTGTTTGTTGTTTTTACTTCCCGTTTTTGGGTTTAATTAACCAACAAATGCTACTGAATATTAATGACTGAGCCATTTTTTGAGATGGGGATGGATCATGTATTTATTTATGAATCATAGCTTAGAAGAATAGAACGTTAATTTTATGACATTTACACCCCAACAGTTAACAGGAAGTATATTAAGCTACAATTGAAGCCCAACTAGTTTACACTTTTTTACTTGATGCTACATTCAAATTATGTGGGAAGATTATTTTACAGCAGCTAAAAATCTTTATTTTTATAATAACAATGGATCAAGTGACTACGTGTAATTTGCAGGTCCCTTCACTTGTGTGGAGCGTTTTAGCATCTTTCAGCTTATTGTTTCTGGACTTTAACTTAACCCATGTCATTGCTGGTGAAAACAGTGGAGCATTTAACAACTGAAGAGACAGATATTTCCCTCAGGAGTTGGTGGAGAACAAAAACAGAGCTACAGTGAGAGTGAATACTGTGAAAACTCTAAATGAAAGCTGCTGTTGCTCCACATCTGGCTGGATGTGTAAATAAGTTTTCTAACCAGTTCAACGTATTAACTTAAAGGTGATGTGTCAAAGATGCTTTTTCTTCCTGTTGAGCCCAAATGAAGCATTTCATTGCTTTAACAATAAATCAAGACAATAAAATTTAAAAAACTGTATTTGAATTTCAATTGGCATTTATATTTAATATGTTTTAATACGATCTACCAACTGAAACTGTCAAGAAGCAGAATCTCTATAGACCTCCTCGCACTTTAATTTCCCATCTTCCCCGTATGACCTGAATGCAGCATTAATGTAAAAGTCAGGACATGAACCAGTTTCTCCCGACCCAGAAAGCAAACATCTCTCTGCCAAAGGGGATTTTTTTCCGATGCTCCCCAGACTGCCAGCCACCACCTAAGGGCTACATTTGCATCACGCTCCGCTCAGCCTCCCCCTCTGACCGTCCTCCCACCTCCCACACCAGAGCAGAGGTGCAAAGTCAACCTGCCCCCAGGTCGACTCTGCTGTAACCAGGAATAGTGTTGAGGCCCTCGAGCGAAGTGAGGCGTCTATCGTAACCACAGGGGGGGCCGGTGTCTTTCTTCAGAGAGTCTGGATGATTCGGGGTTACATGTCTGCCGGCTGTGTTGATGTCAGAGCGGCACACAGGGAAATCATGACTGCAGGGGATAGAAGCCAACAGAGGTTCAGAGAGTGCATCAGGTGAAATGAGGTCACGACTTTCTGAAGGCAGTTCTCTCAAAACAATACTTCATGTGACAAATATCACATTTAAAATAAGTCACATTTTGTCACTCCTGTCTGGATATGGTAGTGTAAGAGTGCTCGTCTGGCATGACCCTTGACCCCACACGTACCCACCCATGAATGTGAGATATTTTACTAATTTAACTTCAGGATATGGTGCTGGGAAGAAAGCATGTCACTGCTGTGAGCTATTTAACTTGCAGATTTATTTACTCTATAAAGTATGTACATATATTTAATGACTTATTTTCTTTTGTATATTGCCCTCTTCAATTTGTTCAGTATAAAAGTTGAATGGCTACTGATTATATATATAAATATACTGTCTATGACTGTCGAGGGTTGCAGGTTAAAAAAAGGTTTGCCGGCTACAGAATCTCCTCAACGTGACACAGATTTGCTTACAGCTTGAAACACGTGCGATGTGCTGCAGATAAGCTTCGCATTTCCTCATGCTCGTCTTTTTTTTTTTAATATATAAATGACACAAAAGCTGCTTCGAGAAAAAATGGTGTGAGAATTTGTGACCTCACCCAGACGCACACTGCCAGATCAACACGTCTCGTTTCGCCATCGCCATCGATCAAAATCCATCCACATTTACGTTTTCTCTTTAGCAAAATGAAACTGTAAAGATGTTTACATCTCGAGTGCAGCGTCCTGACGCCATCGGGAAGTCGTCTTCATAAAGAGTTTACAAGAGAGAAAAACCTCATTGGCAAGACCAGACCTGCTTCTCATGGTCCATTCAGAGTGTTTGTGTGTGTGTTTCTCCATGAAAACTTGTGCCAGGATTTTACTTGTGTGTATTTTTTTTTAAATAATTGCATCTGTCCTGTCATGACCCCCCCCGCCTCCCTTCCCGCCAATGTAAATGTTTTGTACGACTTCATGGTTTGTATATGAAAAATGCATTGTAACTGCATAATTTTAAAACCTTTACAGTGTAAAACACGAGAAACGCAAATGTTTTCTTTTTTTGTCATTTATAAAAACAAAAATAAATTAACTGTGATGGAACATGAGTCGACAAAGTCTCCGGTGTCGTGCATTAACGTCCTGACTCGTTTTTCATTCAGGGTCCATTTTGGAGATCGATGAATTGGATTCTTGACTCAGCAGTTTGTCACCAGCAACAGTGTCTCATGTTTTACTGCAGACCAGTGACTCTGGGAATCAGCCTTGCAGCTCACGTTGTCTTCAGCTCTTGTCCACTTCCTCAGACCAGTCTCCTGCAGAGAGCTGAGTCACTGTCGGAGTCTTGGATACCAGTTCTTCCTCTTGGTCTGCTTCTGTTTTTCCTTCTTGGAGGATTTAATCTCTCACCTGCAAACATAAACGTAAGGCACACACTTTCAGTCCCCTTCAACTCTTCATCACTTAGTCCTGACACTTAACTTTCTCTAGTTCTGACAGTCCAAAGTTCAAGAACAAACTCACCTCCACCTATTTGCCTCGCTTGTTGCCTTTGATTTTCTGGATCTCCTTGGAGCTGAGGATCAACATGCCGTTCTTGAAGCGGCCCACCTGACCTGTGGGGGCCGTGCCGGAGCCAGAGGACACCTTCTTCTTCTTGTCCCTGGAGGAGCAGCACAGGCAAACACAGGTTTCAACCACTGAGATACAACACAACTGTTTAAAGATCTGCTAACTGCAGATTTTTCAGTCAACTTTAAGTCCTGTAGGTGTGTTGGTCTGGTGTCCACTGACTTTTGGCCATATAGTGTATATTCAGAGTTGACTGTCTCACCCACCTTTGATTACCCGGCTTCTTCTTTTTCTTCAGGTCCTACATAGCAATGACACAGTGAAGACAAGAATTAGATAACAGAATTTTTTTGAATGACCACAATATTGTTTAATTTAATTAATTTTAAAATGTAAAGTACTAATAACACTTACACTTATAAAACAACAAAATTCATCTAAATATAACAGAAGTAGAAGTGGAACAGTTTGGCTGATTACATCTGCGGCCGACTGAAGTGCAGCTCTTACCTGCTGAACCTCCTCCTTTGCTTTCTGCTTCTTCTCTTTGATCTGCTGCTGCAGCAGCTTGTAGTTGATGTAGTCCTTCTTGGGAGCCTGATTAGGACACAGTAATTAGGCCGTGAAGAACTGAGCAGTGTGATGCTGATTAAATATGCTTGTAGTGATTTTTCCTTACTCTGGCTCCCAGCATGACCGCTCTGTCCTGTTCAAACACTCGCTGCTGCTCCTTCTTGTAGCCTGTGATTCCAAAGCGGTGGACCTCAAGACGAGCCTGACGCAACACACACAAGCACAGTATAAAGTCAAACACATCAAAGAAATAACATATGCTAAATACAAGATAACGTTATTAACTCAGAGTGCGACAATTTATGATTACATACAATATCACAAAATAACAATTTCCATATATCGAGGCAGCAACAAAATGAGGCCATGAGAAGAATCAATGCACAGACACAACCTGTAATTAAAATTAGCTTTGGCTCATCATCAATTTAAATGCTCCCCTTAACATGTAAAATAAAAACAAACATGTACAGCACCTTTTCCAAACTGAGTTCTTCAGGCTGGTCGCTTTGCTTCTTCTCCGTTATGTGAGGGGCCTTGAAGTGAAGACAGCACACACCCAAAGGCAACAAAGACAAGAGGAGAGAGAGAGAGAGAGAGAGAGAGAGTGAAGTGAATGGATGGTGACATGAAAAACATAAATAGAGAAGGTTGACTGGGAGACACACAGTCGCATGGAAGAGGTCAGATTTCAAAATGTCATTTGGAAAAAAAAGGTTCGAAGAAGATCCAAAATGATGCTAAGATGTTGTCACATATCTTTGGCCAGAAAGTGTTGAAGTGAAGGTGAATATCTTTGTATATCTTTCGGACATTTGGTTGAAGAAAACAACACCTATGAATACTGAAAAATGAATTGATACTGAAACAACAGTGGCAAGTCTGTTTATAAGAATATCATCAAACACACCCAGACTGAAAAAGCTCACTACAATGTCAGGTTAAAGCAGGACACTGCAGACTTACAGGCACTTTGTTGGGGGCTGTCGTCTGCTTGGTTTTCAGTTTCTTTCTGGGGTCCTGAAACGTCACCACCTCCACCTGGCTCACCTGCTGGACAGTTGGACCTGAAGAAGACAGGACACATTAAACTAACGAGAAAAGGAGGAGTGCGAATTGAGAGATGGAAAACTGGAGGTGAGAGGAGGGGGGGTTCACATACAGTACATATGGAGCCTGGGATGCTTAGATAAGTCACTAATTACTGATTAGTTTAAGTGCTAAATGTAACGGGTTGGACATCAATATGCCATGACAAATGATCTGGATTGACTCCTGGAAACAAATCAGTCAGTGGAGGATATGAAATGTTTCATCACACAGCTTGTTTCTGTGCTGCCTACCTGTTTGTTTCTCCTGTTGTTCAGCACCAACACGATCTGCTCTGATGTCTCCACTGTCACTGCAGATGTCCTTCACTGTCGGGAACTCTTCTTCCTCCTCCTCTTCTTCCTCACATCGTTTTCGCTTTTTCTTCTTCTTCTGGGACTTGAGCTTCTTTTTGGACGCTGGTCCGTTACCTGCACCATCAGTCAACAGCATTAACATGAGATCTTCTTGGTGGATCAATGTTAGGAATGTAAAACTAGCTAACGTTAGCAGAAGGGTAACGTTTCCGTAAGGTTAACTTCAATTGTTTTGACTAGTTTAAATGTCTTAAGTGACACAATGAAGACATTATTCTTAGTTTTAACAGTTGTATTGTGCAAACAGACCGATAGTAAAATGAATCAGAAAGAGGGAACATCAGTATTTTAAAGTAAGCTAGTAATGCTAACTGACTAGCTAGCGAGCTAACAACACTCACCAAAGTCATAAAGTTTATCCAAGACGTGTTCAAGAAACAGACAATCTTCATCCGCTTCCCCGTTTGTCTTTGAGTTCATTTTAATCTTATTGTACAAGAGGATAAACGAAATCTCAAACCCACGTTAGCATCTGCTCAGTGTAAATGACAACAAACCGTGAAAACACGTGGGACGTACGGCACAACCGGGTTGGCCCTCGCCGGCTTCCGTACATGCGGAAGTGCCACGGAAATGCCAGTTTACACGCCCATGCGAACTTCTTCAGGTGCTGCTATCAACCAAAAGTGTTAAATCAAGACGAAGAAACGTGGAAATAATCGGATAATTCACTGGATGCAGCGTGTGTGTGTTTGTAAAGTGTGAGAAACGATGGCATCAGAGACTGTTTATAAGGTATGTTCGCTTTGTTTCTGGAGCCATTCATGTAGCTTTCTGCTGTAGCTTAGTTCTCTGTTTGACATTTGACATTTAATTCAAACAGGTCAAATTCATGCTTATGTAACAGCAGAGCATCGAAACATATTGTTCTGACCTGTAGTTGATGCAAAAAACTCGCATTTGTTTTGTCAAGTTAATGTGTTTCTAGTCGACATTTTTGCATTATTACTAAACAGTGTGAAGCAACCAGCACTTCACATGTCAGACTGCATGCACTGGAGCATGCAAGACACTTTGTTCTAATGTGACCAGGTCTTTGGGTTCAGGTCATTGTGGTTAATGCAGATCTGCAAACGTGCAGGACTAACTACAGTATCAGTGTTTAAGTCTTTGTGGTTTTCATTGTCATCTGTTGAAACAATGACCTGGTTTCCTGGCTTAAAATATCTGAGTCTGCAGTTGCATCAGTGTTTCCCAATACTGCTCCTTCAAGTATTACAAGTTTTCTTGCACAAGTGGAAAATGACTATGCTTTTATTTGCAGAGCATCTTCCATTGCAAGTAAACTCCATCTGCTTTACATGCAATTAAGTATTGTAAAATTATTGAATTTCTGAAGTACTTGTACTTGAGTATTTCAATTTTCTGTTACTTCATCACTAAAGGGGAAAATGTTGTACTTTATTACTCCACTATAGGTGTTTGTGAACTTGTTACTTTTAAAATATTTGACACACAAAATGAGCAACAAATAAAACATGATGTGTTGTTATAAATTAAACTGGTTTGTGAAGCAGTTAAAATGAGCTCCACCTCAAAAATGTACAACATGTTAATACCTTGGTACTTTTACCCAAGTAGCTTTTTAATGCAGGAATTTTACTTGTAAACGAGTATTTTTACATTGTGGTATTGCTACTTTACATTAACACATTTTTAAAGACCAGAGCCCTAAAATGAAAACCATAGATTAATCTGTACATCAGTAACACCTCACCTGACAATATTTGGTTAAACCATTAATTTTTTTTTTCTGGTAGAATATGAAAAAAACCTGTTGAATTTATCCTGCTTTATATTTACAAACGACTGAGAACTGTGCCTATATGTGAGTCTAATTTTGGTGTGATGTTCTTCCAGCATAGAGACCCCATGCTGAAGAAAAGAGACGACTTCGAGGACATTCTGGAGGAGAGGAGGAACTCCAGCGACCTGAGATACGCCCTCCGATGTTACACTCCGGTTCTTTACAAAGGCGTGGCGCCCTGCAAAGCCAACATGCTGAAGAACATGGTGCTCCAGTCTGATCAGCTGCACCATGTCATCAGTCAGGTAAAGCACATGCTCAGTGACAGGAGGTTGCTATTCTGGTTCTACCTGATGGAAGCAGGCCTCAAGGTTACTGTCACAAGTTGGTTGCTTAGTTAAGACTTTTTGACACTGAGAGACTCAGTGACTTGAAAACTGAATCCAGCCTTTATGCATTGACCCTCATACAGTATAAAAGCAGCTTTGTGCAAACTATACTATAAACTTTATCCTCTTTGTGCAGCTGACATGATTATTGTATCAGCCTGCAGGGAAACAGTTTCATAAGATAAGATAAGATAAGATAAACCTTTATTCATCCCACAGTGGGGAAACTGTAGTTTTAAAGGTTTAAATATTAAACCATATTAAAGTCGGTACATGTAATTTCATAACTAATTAACAGAACATTGTTTCATAATTCATACTAAAATATTACTTTATCTACTAAAAACACACTTTTCAGGTTAATGCAAACACAAGTTATAGAAAGTAGGAGAGAAAAATGTAGAATAACAGGGATGTAATAACTACTGGTTTCATGATAACTGGATCAGATAACATTTTATTTTGGCTCGTCAAGGTTTCCAAAGAGACGGGCCGGGCCACCGACGACCTCCAGGAGGAGGCGTCGGCCATCTTGGAGGAGATGGCTCACTGTCTGCAGCTCAGCACCGTTCGCTTCTTCGCCTTCACGCTCAGCAAGGTCTTTAAAACATTGTTCAGGAGCATCTGCGTCAATGAGGAAGGAATCCAGAGGGTGAGAACGCACAGTTTACTATGAAGTGTGAGTAAGAAGTTAAACACACGATTAAAATGACTCACATACAAATAAACACCTACTCTGGTCTCTGCTGTGTCGGCAGCTCCAGCAGGCCATTCAGGAGCACCCGGTCGTCCTGTTGCCCAGCCACCGCAGCTACATGGACTTCCTGCTGATGTCCTACATCCTGTACACCTACGATCTGGCTCTGCCCGTCATCGCTGCCGGCATGGGTGAGCACCGAAAACAACAACACTGATATATACACATCCACATGTACAAGCTCATAATGCTCAGTGTTGACTCTACATTATGTCCTTTTTTTGAGGGTGTACATAGTCATGTGGAAAATAACTATATACTTTAATTTGAAGAGCACATTTAATTACAAGTAAACTCAATCTGCTTTACATTAAGATTCAGTTAAGTATTCTAAAAGTATTTTTTGTAACTACAATTCTGAGGTACTTGTACTTCAGTGTGTAAGCAAGTATTATACTTTTGTAGTTTTACCTACGTAAGTCTTTGAATGCAGGACTTTTACTACGTTGTGTTATTACTACTTTACTTTGACTGTTAGATACAGAATATTAGAAACTTGGTGTTTCCCTGCAGACTTCATGGGGATGAAATTTGTCGGGGAGATGCTGCGGATGTCTGGAGCTTTCTTCATCCGCAGGTCGTTTGGTGGAGACAAACTGTACTGGTCTGTCTTCTCCGAGTACGTCAGGACCATGCTGAAGGTGAGGATGCTGGAGTCTTTCTGTCTTTAGGGAGTGACCTTTTCTGTCCTCAGGTGGAGGAGGAGTGACATTAGCTGTGGCAGTCTGAAGGTTTTGAAAGCCTTGTTCTTTAATAGAGAACAAGTAAACATGGTCCACACAACATTTGTGATATTATTATTTCTGTATCTTATAAATGCTGAATATTTGAGGAGATTATTTCAGACTTTTAAATCTTTGTTTTTCAGAATGGATATGCACCAGTCGAATTTTTCCTGGAGGGGACCAGAAGTCGAACGTCCAAGTCCCTGACACCAAAGTTAGGTAGGTCACAATAAACATCTCCCAACTTTACATGAAAAAACAAAAATATATTAATCTACAGGTCACATGTCAAACATCTGCAGTCAGACCATAGACTGTATAAAATATGGACGTAGTGTCCGTGACGTCACCCATAGGTCTCTGAAGAGCAAAAATGAAGCAAATCGTAGTGCGTAGCCATCTTGGT
>JBBMOC010001009.1:0-15501 GCA_037975185.1 Centropyge bicolor | reverse complement strand
CTGTTTGTGCTGCTTGGACCAGATGAATGTATTTGCCTCATATAGACAATGTTTGTGAATGTCAGCCCTGCCGTCATCTCACCATTAAGAAGCTAATGATATGAAGTTTTCATTGTGATTGTTCCAGACAGTAGAAGCTGGCAGATGGCAATTATTGGCCACAATATATTCTGCTGTTTTGGAAACTTGCTCCCACCACTTTCTCATTAATGACCCAGTTTGTCTGTGGCTCATGTTTTAACGGCTTTTGCTTCTGTTGCCACATCACATTATTATTCATGAGCGTCATTTGAAAACCTCAACAGAAGCTTACCAATGTAAAATTAAATGACATTTGCTTTTGCAGTTGTGATTCGAGCATTCAGAAAGTATTTACACACACAGAGCCGGCTCCGTTTTAGCCCGTCTGCATCGACGTTCAGGTGCACTTCTCCGTATTAATATTAATAACCTCTTGCAGAGTAAGTACAGTCATCACAAATTCATCAAGGAGAGCTAACAAATCGAGCTTTTGTTCCCTCCAGCCTCTCCATGCTGACATTTCCTCTCTGAGGGGGGGCCAAACCAGGTCAGCTCGCAGCCACTGCCTGGAAATACAGGACGCCGCTGGGATGCAGGACGCTCTCCACCTAATGGGCGAAGGGAGGGAGCAGCATTTCTAATCTCTGAACTTGGCCCGACCAACAAACCGCGAGACATTTCCAACCCATGAACTGTGATCTGTGTGTGTGGAGGAACTCTTCAGCCGTGGAGGCAGATAACGGCGCAGCAGATAAAGGTTTGACACATGTCCAGATAGAGCCGGTAAGAACTTGGTGAAATAGTGCTACTTTGAACATTTAGCACTTTTGGAAAAGAAACATGAGAAATGTCGATGTGGTCATACAGTGTATGTAACAGGACAGGAAATGTGTTTCTCCTCCTGCTACAAAATATATTCAGACTAGGGCTGCACAATTAATCGAATTTTAATCACGATCCCGATTTTGGCTGCCACGATTATATTAAGATGATCGTCGGCGATTTTAACATTTAAAAAGCGAGCTCTGTTGCAAGTCAAATCAAGCACTTTCTCAACCCAATAGTCAGCCAACCACCAGGGGGCGACCCATAGGTTAGGGCCTCATCATTACGCTGCCTAAACAGCAAGCGAGCGAACCCTGCAGCAGCGGCAGCTTCAAATGATTAAACTGTGAGAGAGTGCAATGTCGGGAGCAGCAGGCAGTGACAGTGAGGAACCGCTAGTGCCTCGTAAAGGAGCAACATCTACTGTTGACCCTTTTCCACTGCGCTGGTGCTAGTGCTAGTTCGGAGCCAGTGTCTGACTTAGCACCAGTTCTTCGTGTTTCCACCACGTAAGCACCGGCTCCAGGTGCTAAAAACCTGTGCTTAGCAGGCACCAACTCTTCGCTGGTCCAGAGCTAAGCACAGACTACGTCAGGGGCTGGGGGCGGGGTTATCGTTAGTGCCGGTGGCCAGTTTCCAAATCGCAATTGCGACCGGCTTTTGGGCTGGGACACACAAGCGGTAATGTGTTCGTTTTCGCCAGGACGTCCCTGGTCTGATCGCAGATATATTGAACTGACTCCCGGGACACAGGGAAGTTTTACACAAACTTTTGTGCGCTGAAATCCGGTGTCCGCGAGATCGCGGATGAGCCCAAGCATCAGGCGACCGCCGCCTCGCAGTCAGCCTGAAGACCCTCTATAAAGATACATTTTCATTTCATTTCATTTTCTGTTTGTTTGCACTTTATAATTGCATTTTGCAGTAGCATATTTATTTTTTCCCTTTGTCTTTGGGTAAATTTTAGTTTATTGTTTATGATTTATGATTATTTTAAGTTTCAATTTGAAGACTTGTTTGTTTAAAAAAGAGTGCAATAAAAAGGTACATTTTACCTAACATAATGAATAATCGTGATTAATTATCGTGATTACAATATTGATAAAAATAATCGTGATTATCATTTTGGCCATAATCGTACAGCCCTAATTCAGACAAACACACAAACAAGAGTCAAAAGCTCCTACTCAGCCTTTTCTTTTCTGCTTTTTAATGTTAGCAGCCGAAGCCCAGGCATCAGTCTGAGCCCGTTCACTCCCTGTTGAGAAGCCTGTTGATTTTTTTACCCTTGTAACAAGGATGCTGGGTTTTTTTGTTGCAATTCACATTTGAGTGACTCAGTCGAGTGTAATCAATGTGGAGTGCACACTGTACTCCACATTGATTACATTTAAAAGGTAAAGGTCGAGCAGGAGTATTGTCATAATAGTTTAAAAGCTGGTTAGAGATTTATTTTAATATTTTTGTCATTTATTCTATGAAGAGATATTGGAGGAATAATGTTCACAAGGTCGACCAGTTCAGGTCGGACTTCAACAGCAGAATGACTCGACATGTGGCTCCACAGTCAAAGTGGTCCAATTCAAAATCAGCCTATTCAGTGAGGTTTAAGAAGAAAGCAGCTTTCTACACCAAAATAACTTCTGGGTACCTGATTGCTCTGGATGCAGAGCCCAAACATTGGCACTCAGTAGCTACAGTCTGATTCTTCTTTTCTTTTCTTTCTCATTACAAGTTCATATTCCAGCTCTCGTCCTTCCTTTGTTTACTTTGCAAACAACCCAGGCTACACTAAAATCCTAAAAACCTCTGCGGCACAGACAACCAGGCTCCAATTAAAGACCACATTCAACAAATTCAGGCGTTTCACTTCACACTAAACGATGATACTATGAAAGAAACTGAACACTCTCTACAGAATTATCTAATTTAAATGTTGCGACGTTGCCTTTATATGTAAGCTTTTAATGTGAAAAACATCAGGAAGTGTTGAGTTTTGTTGACGGCAAGAAGCGTTAATGTTGTGGAAACGAACTCTCAGCATGAAACACCAGTTTCCATATGAGACTATATGAAACTCTCGTGAGAATTAACTCAACCAAACTGATTCAAGTCATCACGTTACTGAGAAATTTAGTAAGAAGAATCGGAGATACAGAGCAGCTGTGGTTCACTTATTTCACTTCAACCTCATGGGATCACACAGCTAAAAAAACAGTCTATATAACATAGAAACTTATTGTGTTAATGTTCGACTTTCTTGTGTTAAATTAAATCATATTGTAGATGCTGCAGGACCCACAGAGTAATTAAACCCAATAATATGATTCTAATAAAGAAAGTATTACACTGCTGATCACATAATTACACCTTTATTCAATGTTTTCCAGCGCTCACTTCCTCTGATATATTCAAAGGGCTGAGAGACTCTACTTTCTCTCTCATGCTGCCACAAATTCTGCCGAGTCAGCACAGAGTTTTTTGTTCCTTATAATTTTTGCTTTACTGCAAGTTTTTACCCTGAGTAATTTTGTTATATAAATATATATCTGTCATGTTCAAAGAACTCCACCAGAAGATGTCACAAGACATTTAAGCAGCACTGTATTACAATTTTTTTCCAGGCATTACAAACATTGCATCATTTTTTTTTTTTTATTGTATCTAGAAAAATGGTTTTATTTGTGTTTCCAACGCAGGAAGATTTGTTCTCACCATTTCTTTACGCTGTCAGAGTGTATATTAAAAACTTCTCCTGCTCTTTATTCTGATTCTGAAAACTGGCCACTGTCCAAAAGCCAAACTACAGACACAGCAGTCTGCTTTCTTCTCACTGCTGATGCTCATTATCCTTTGTTTAGATATTTCAAAGAACCCATTCTACCTTTGGTTGGATTCAAAGTTTATATTTAAAGCAGTGCCCGACCACAATGCACTCCGACAAAAGAAGAGAATGAAATGTCTTGATTGGTTTGAATCAGCTTTCTAGTGATACGATACTAAATAAAGAACAAGAAAGAAACGACCATCTCTGCAGCTCTGAGATGCTGCCTGATGGAGATGTGATTAGTTTTGCTGGTACTTTTGGATATTAGTATTAGACTATTTTTGACCTGATGGTGGTGCTGGGGCTTTGATCCCTTCTTACGATTCATCCTCTGGGGACTGTGAATGTATTAAATTTTATTACTTTAGCTGTTGAAATATGTTGATATAAGAGTAAACATGTCAACTTCATGACGTTTGAGGAAAAATCGTTTGAATAAATCAATTAAGCATGTAGACATGTTTCACTGAGAATATGAAATCTAAGTTTTAATAAATCGTAATACTGTAAATAATCATTTACTCTACATCTGCTCATAGTAAGTTTATATCTGGGTCACTCATTTTTTAGCAGGGTTATTTGTATGTAACCTTTAATCTTTCACATCAGCTTCTAGAGGCTTTCACGGCTGATGCAGATGCAGAAACATGTCAGAAAAAAAAAAAAATCAGCGTGATTTCTGAAAAGCGCTTGGATGTTTACGAGGAAGAATCAATGCGGCAGAGCAGCGATTCTGACGGACGCCAGTGGACGGTTCATCGCTCACACAGCCAGCTCATCCAACACTCGAACCAGTGATGAGCTCTCATTTTAGAAACATCTCACCTCGTCTTCTCGCTCGGTCTTCCCTCTCTCTCTCCTCTCACACACACACGAACATGGACAAAATGCCACAAATGAGTCGTACCTAGAGAGAGGGATGCTGGAAAGTCGACAACCCAAACACTAATGAAAAACAAATCCCCGCTGAATCCCATCTGAGAGGAGCTGCAGCCAAATATGCATCATTCATTTCTGACTGTAAATCCCCTTCTGGCATTTCACCATGCCATTGTTTCCAGGCATACCTGTGCATGTTTTCCCCTCATATGCACCCTCAAATCCGGCTGTAATGCCAAAATACGATTGGCCGTTCCAGTGCCATGACAGATTTGACTATTTAAAGGTTTCTAAAAACGAATAAAAATTTTTATTAGAATATGACTTCAGTGTTTGGTTTCACCGTCTGTCAGAGTTCAAAACAATCATTTCAGAGTCACTTCTGATTGTATTTCATAAGCAGACCTTCAGATAGCTGCTTTCATATTCTTCCTCCCGCCCTGCAGTCACCGGGGGCGAGGGTTGAAACACACTTGCAA
This sequence comes from Centropyge bicolor, assembly GCA_037975185.1. Lineage (NCBI taxonomy): Eukaryota > Metazoa > Chordata > Actinopteri > Pomacanthidae > Centropyge > Centropyge bicolor. The sequence continues at coordinate 10,470 of JBBMOC010001009.1, read as the reverse complement.
TGTGACAGTCATACTAAGCAGCAGGTAAAAGCCGTAGGGCCGAGCAGGTGCAGCTATTGGAAACATGCATCATGTTACCAGATGCAGAGTTGCTGCGGCGCTATAACAATCACACTATCAGGAGAAACAAAGTGAGAAAACAGAGAGTGAATCACAGACATCTCATCCAGATTGAGTCTTTTCTGAGTAAATTCCCGCCCTCGGACTCTGAAAGCAGCGGCTGTGAGTCTCGGTCCAGCGGCTCGGGGTGTAATTCTGGAGAACTGGTCGGTTAAGTGAGCAGTTAATTAATTGTTGTGCCATGTTAAATGAATTTGCTGTATTCAAGGTGAATAATTTAGAGGCTCCGGCCTGACGCTCGGTTTCTTTCAAGGCCTGGAAACACGGAGGTGAATTTAGAAAAGAGAGGAACCATAAATTCTCAGACTGTGGTTAATTACTTTAACTGCCGAGAGGCATTGGTCTGAAACGGGCTAACAGTATATTAGAAACAGGCCTTTACTGCTATGTCTCCTGTTTCACAAGTATATTCTCTCATATTATAGTGAGAGACATCTGGTCTTGAGCTGCTTTCTAATGCGAATCATTTGTAGGAAATATTAGATTTCATTGATGATAAATTGGCTGCGATCATTAAAGCAGTAGAACTTGGCCAGAGCGACATAACTATGTTGTTGCACTGACGGAATTTGGAAGTGAAATAATTAGTTGATTAATTAAAGAACAGAAAATTAATCTTGATGATAAATTAATTTGTGAAGCAATTCTTCAAACACGTTTCCTTTTTCCAGCTTCTCAGTTTTAATGATTTAGCTGTTTATGAGGATTGTGATTCAACATGCAAGTCAAGACTCACACTGGATATTCCATCGACGCAGCTTCATGAAATATTGATAAATTAGATTAAGAGATGGACTAAAATAATATGGTTGTACAGTAGCGTGGTTTGAGGTCACCCATTAAGGAGGAGTAAATGGTGAGAATCCTCTCATTATTCCATCGCCTCCCTTCCCATCTCCGCTCCCTGTCAGGCCTGTTCAAAAGCCTCCTCCCTTTGAAAAGTGGGTTTGTGTGTCTCCGTTTGAAGAGAGGAAAAAACACATCCCACCACTGAGTTTCCTTTTGAAGAGCTCGGCTTCGTACTGACGGAGCCATTGTACCAAGCCTCGCCTTCTTCTTACCTCATACTTGTTGGACTGATGGTGCAACTTTGCCTCTCTTCCTCCTGGAAAACTAAAGGGAAAGTTTTCTGCTTTCTTTAGTTCAGATGATACAGGTGATGTCACTTCGACGGCTGACCCACACACACACACACACACACACACACACACGGCTAATGAGAGGTAGATGGATGGATGGTAATAATCCTTATTCCTTTGTCTTCACTTTACTCACATCCCTTCTATTTCTGGCCATTTCAGAGCAGATGAAATAAAAGCAGAACGTGCCATTTACTTGGATTCACCTCATCAGAGTGTGCACGGGCGACACACTAGTATAAATACTACCACCGCATTTGCAAATGTGTTGATGGCGAGTAAACAGAGAGGCATCTGTCTATGAATAATGCATGAAGACATGGAGGATATGAATGCCATACTAGACCTACACGCCGGTGTTTTTAAAAGAGAAGGGGAACTTGGCATTATTCATGATTGTGTCTGACAAGAAGGGACCGAGCTGCGACTTGGCTTCCAGGTAAAACTTGAGGCAACTAATCCCTTGAATACAATTACTCACGTCCTGTAATTAACATGAGGCTTTTATGGAGTGTAAATGTTTAGCACTGCCAGAGAGGCCTGACTCGCAAATGAGTTGCATTCTCATCCCACACAGCTTTAAGCAATGAAGAAGATATTAACAACAATAACCTTATCTCACTGTCGACGGCCTCTCTCATTATCTGGGTTTAGTAATGCTTGGTCTCACAGCGTGTGCGCTGTTGTACAGGCCGGCGGTTGTATAACACCGAAGGGTAACTAAACTAAGACCTTCTGCGAAAGAAAATGAAATCCTCCTAAAATATTCTTAAGTAAACTTGATACACACTAACTCCAACTCTTGCTGCAGCTTCTCAAACTGACCTCTACCACACATTTTTCTATTAGCATTTTCATATTTGCAGTATTATCCCAGCCAGTACAAAAAGTCAACAATATTTCCTCAAACACATTAGAGGCACTTAAGAGTTCTGTCAAGACAGACGCACCGACACTCAGGTAATGTGCAAAGTAATTCCTGGTCAAGTGCAGAACACTTTGAGAAACTGGCAGCGAACCGATTGTTATTGTGCTGACGAAAGGGAAGTCGTAAATATTCTGACACTGCAGATACAAGAAAATGCACTAAAAATCCGCCCAAAACAAATGCAACTCATCATGAAAATGAAGATCATTAGCTGCCTCATGCATCAAGAAAATATTTCTCCTCAGGTCACAAAGTCAACGTCAGGGTCAGCGAATGACTGTCTCACTACTCAATACATAAACACTATAATGGAGGATACATAATAGCCAGAATAAGAAATCTGAATCTGAGCCATCTGATGGTATTCCAAAGGCGAGAGTAGTTAAAGCCAGCAGCAAGACGAAGAAGTATGACAACGTTATGTCGTAGGTTTCATCTTTACCGAGGACCCATCATCCCCTCTGTGTCTGGTCTGGTATGAAAATTCAAAATCAACTAATGGAAAATTTCTTTCTCTCAGCAACCACTTGTGTAAGCGCCATTTATCAATTAATACGTTTGTTTACTATTAATTAACATTTATTGTTGAGCACAGTTAGAGAATATTTAAATTTAAGGGTCAGAGAATATTATTGAAGGTTTTATGTGACTTTATTTTGTTGTTTGACCTCTGAACTTTATTTTGTCATCCTGTGCATTTCCGTTGAATAATATCAAATTGCCAGGAAATGAAATCTTACTGTGAAAGGGTTCAGTTCAGAAAATAAATGAGTAATGGCGGAGCAACACGGTTGTTTTATCGTTGGCGTTGCCACCGAGCCGACTCAACGCGTAAAACGGGCTCCTGTCGTCTGTCATTTTTAGATGTGGTTATTTAAAAGTAAGTAGACATTAAGAAGAAAGAAACGACTTAAGATAGCCACTACAACTTGTGTGCATGTGGCCATCTGAGGGATGAGGAGTTTTTACTAAATTTAGACTGGGATGACATAAGATTTTCCATATTTCTAAAAGCTGCCATGACTGAAAGAAGGTGGAGAAACACTAACTGAGAAATCTGAGTTCATGTTAATTAGCTAATGGTGGATTTATGAATGAAGAGGTGGAAATCAAGATCTAAAAAAATTGTCTTTTTCTCTCGAGTGTTTTTGACCCTGTTCGACGTCCACATGTCCACAAATGCTCGAACAAGAACGAGCCGGCGAGTGATTGTGAATCGCTGCCAAATGAAAGCGTCGTCACAGCCAATCAAAAAGCTATTTTCTTGTCTCACCTCTGTGTCGTCAATCAAACCATCAAGACCTCGAGGATGTGGCCTTGGCTGAATGTCCGAGAACACGACAAGAGTAGCTGTTGAGGACTCCTTTAGTGGAAGTGCCCATTTTCCCACGACCACAAAAAGGTCGGTCATTTCAGCGGGATTATTTTTACCATGGCAACTGAGAAAAATGAGTGAGCGCGGCTGCAGGACTTTGTGGAAAAAAAGGTGAAGAACATATGATATTTGAGAATTCACAATAAAGAGCTATGTTCATCACAGCAAACGTCCAGAGAAAAGATGACATCACAGCACTGACGCCAACATTAATGAGCGGGTCAATTATTTAGCTTTTAAGTTTTGAAGTCAAATTTAGGTTGAAGTACATGTGTTGAGTCGGATTTCAGTTTGAAAAACCAGTGAAAGCCAGCAGATGGAGCAGCTCTTTAAAGGACTGAGACTGAGAAGTAAATCAACATTTGGTTGGATAATGTTTATAGATCGTACAGTTGTTCCTTCATAAAGGTCAATGGCTGCAAATGGAAAGTTTCTCACTCATTTAACTCATTAGATTCTGTACATTCTCGGTCTGGCAGGAAAGATAATGTTGCCTTTCTCTTTTCAGCCGCTCTGTCAGTGAAGCTTTCACCACTTTGCTCCACACCGAAATATCTCAATGATTATTAGATGGATACTCCTGAAATTTCAGTCATGTTGGAGGATGAAACCTCAAAGATCCTCGGACCCTTTTCTCTACGGCCACGATGAGGTTGGTTTTTATTTTTCATGGATTGCAATTCTGTGCCGATATTAATGTTCCACTCAGGATGAATTGTAATGACCTCGGTGATCCTCTGACTTTTCATCAAGTATCATCAAGTCAAAAGTGTAATTTATCTCACATCTCTCACTCCGTCGCTCCACTTCAACTTCAGAGGCTTTTGACTTTCTTGTCCGTCTTTGTCCTGATGAATTTCAGTCTCTATAATTTTCCATGTTTAAAAAGCTGTGCAGAACATTGACTTATACTATAACTATTCAACAGAAATATGTTTTCAGAATAACTGTGTTGCAGCACATGCTTTTACTTCTTCCATGTTTTAGCCTTGTAATGATTTTACTTTCACAACTGTCCAATAGAGCCATAAAAAAAAGAAGCCCCGCATCAGTCGCAGTTGCCCTGGAGGGAACAAAGTGTTTGCTTTCCACCGCTGCTGCTGCATGACAGATTTCACTTACATATTTCATCCACTTCAGTCACACTACAAAAAAAGTCAACGCTCTCAGCACGATACCGCCGTCACATAGCTTATCCTCTTCATCTCCTTTAGGCCTGGAATTCTTAATGCATGAATCATTAATGTAAATCTACAAGCCGTGTGAATTCTGTGTGTAATGTAAGAGAAAATCCCCAACAGTCCAATCGAAACCAAGCCAGCTTTGAAAGCTTGGCTATTGTTTTAAAGAGCATGTGTTTTCAGAGACACAAACAAATAGTTGAGATGGAATTTGAATGTGTGTTTTCGGTGCAGTAACGCAGCCAGCGAGGACAAACAAAGAAGAAAGAAATCACGCTGTGCTCGTGCACAGAGCTATCAGCCAGCCAGGAATTATTCATTTCTCTTCTTGGACTGAGAGAATTCCCTAATTTGATCGTGTCTTTTCACGGCTCCTTGTCATTTCCTCGTCAGAAGAAGAAGTGGCCATGGATAAAGACAGCGTTGCCTGTCAGCAGCCAAACCTAAACTGGCACAGCTTTAACCCCTCTGGTGGTTTCTGGCTCTCAGGCCAGAGAAGAGGAGTCACAAACAAATGAAAATGTGCATGTAATGTAACAAACAAGTGGAGACGTCCTCAGGATGTTTGCAACGTCTCTGTTAACTTCTCATTTGTCTCCAGTCTGAACTTTGCACTACAAATGATGCTTTCTCCATTAACCGGCGCTGAAATGCATCTGACAGGCGGCATAATGGAAAGCCGGCTCACAGCTCCACTAATGACAGGGCTTCTCTCCAGAGGGTTCCGACAGATGTAGGTGATGTATTGTCTTCCACCGGGTACTTGAAAATTGTTTATTGGAGTGATTCTGAGGCTTTAGAGTGAGGAGACACTGCATCAGATTGATGGGTTCTGAGCATAAAGACAGCACTGTGGTGGATTCAGCTTCCAGCAAGTCTGTGAATGAGGAATACAATGTTCTTAACCATCGACTGTTTCACACCAGCAGCAGGTTGAAGAGAACTCTCTGCTCCACTTCCATTTTTTAAGCAGTGTCACTGAAAAAATCAGTGACATGAGTTAATTATATCCGTTTTCATTTTGCACTTCTTAAATCAATATCATCATATATATAGCATGACTGCCAAGTTTGGACTCCTTGAAATGACATGTGTATAGTAATGATTTTTTTTGCCACCTACATTACAAATAATCATCGACTGGATTCTGTTTGCAGACAAGTTGAGGTGGATGGTGGCGAACACAGAGCAGGAGTCTGACACTGTTTGAGGTTCATACGTACATTTTGTTCAAGATCTTCAAGCTAACACGTCGGTCGGTTAGCAAACTTGCTAGGTCATTAGCTTAGCTTGGTTACTGGAGAGACTAATATATACTCATAGTTTAGCCAAAAGAGTTATTTCCATCATTGATTATTGTCTCATAGTTGTAGTTACCAGTTACCATAGTTACCAAATCCTTCTTTTGTGGTAGAGTTCAGGATAAACCGAAGAAAACGCACACAGCTAATAAGCTACGCTAACTTCCTGTAAACTCTCCGGCTCTAACCATTCAAATTCATAAATTCAGTGCACTGTGACACTTTGCCATTTTAAATCCTTTAAGTCCCTCAATATTCGAAAAACATGAACTTCTGTTGTTAAGTGCTTAAGCGAAAGAAGCGTAGTCAAAATATTAATGGACACAATTCACAATAAACACCAGCATGACAGTTTTAATATTCAACAGTCCGTCAGTCAGTCAGAGGTAATTGAGGATGCAAATTTGAAGCAGTGGCCTTAATGAGTCACCGTCCACATTAATGATAAATTATCATTCAAACTATGCGAAATGTTAAAAGCATGCCATTCAAACATTTTTTTCCATACAAGCGGAATAAATTAGGTATTTCAATTATGAATTACATTAAGCTAAAATATTGCAGTCACTCAGTGTTCTTGTTCTGTCTGTCATCACTGGGCAAATTGGAAAAGAAAGTTTGGAGATTGAATATAATTTTTTGCAACTTACGGGCTTTTTAAGAAAACATGTATTTCTCTGATGCCAAAAAAACAAAAAGCAGGTGAAATAAATCCTTACTCATTCCTAAATCAATGAAAAGGTGGTAACCATCAAACGCTGGTAAAAACTACAGCCAAAAAAATGGTTGACAGGATGTTCAAAGGATTTAGCTCAGCGTGTTGGGAGGTATGTTACAGGTTTTTTCTTTTTGGGGAAACAGCTACCTGGCTCTGTGTGAGAGTGACAATTCATGGTTTTAGAGGGAGTCACACGCTGTCAAACTCTCTGGTCTTTCAGAGATAAAACTCTCCAAGCAAATCAGACAAAAGCACCGGTTCTGTGTGGAAAAGGACAGAATCTTTGGGACTGAACGGCACGTTGGCACAAAGTAATCCCACTCGAGTTAACGGCAGAACAAAACAAACGGGACTAATTAAAAAGAGCTGTACGGGTGAACATGTGTACGAGCGTGAATGTCAACACAGCGAGCCTGCGCGAACACACCCAGATCAGAACTTGTTATATCAGATTTACGGCTCCTCTGTTGAACAAGACAAAGCAAACCAATAAAGGTGTAAAATGGTCATTTTGCAGAGATACTCCTGACTCTAACCGGAGGAGCTGTAAAATGTTATTGCACATATTCCCTCACCTTCACAGAGGCAGGACAAATAACTAAATATTACAGTCATATAACGGGGACACACATGCCCCAGGACGTGGAACACATGCTGTGCTCTACACGTCCGTGCAGGCTGGAATATCACCTTGGGTGCAATGTACCAACAAGCCTGAGAACAACAATAACAACTCCTGTGACAGCTTGGGAATTACATCCTGTGGATAAATTTATGTCATGTCTGCTCCTCATCACTGAAATCTCCCTGGTGTTGTCTCCTGCCCACCCAGTCAACACCCAGGAGGCACAAGAAAGGTATGGCTGGATGAATATATTCATATATCAGGTTGTGAACACACTGTATATCGTGGCATACACACACACACAAACAAAGCGGTCTTGGCAGGAAGTGCGGAACAGGTGTGTCGCTCAGGGGCAGGCGCTTCCTTCTAAACCCTCGGTGTGGTTGTTCGGCTTCTGCTGCCAAAACATCAAGCTGGAAAACAAAAGTTAATATTTTTACTTTTAGTAGTGGTTGACACGCTGGGACTGCTGCCGGATTAAAGTGAACATCAAACACAGGGTTTCTCACTAGAAATTCTTTAGCCTAGCTTGATTGACTAAATGTACATTTCAGAAACGAGTGTTAGGTTTACATGACAGATGATACATGATGAGAGAGTGATTTCACTTCCAATTATACTTCGAATTCTGGTTCTGATTCTTGCTGTTTTGTTTGAATCAGAAAATCGTTTCTTTCTGCAGATTCACACTGTCATGAACTGAAGATATTTAGTACAAATACAAGCTAAATGTTTACTGTTTTAAAGTAAGTACTGTTTTTTTGAACTGAAGATATATAAGATAAGATAATTCTTTATTGATCCCCCATAGGGGAAATTCGGGAACAATATACTGTAATGTACTAAACAATTTAGTACAAATACAAGCTAAATTTTTACTGTTTTACATTTATTTTTACTTATTTAAGTCTTGATTTGTGACTAAACCTTTTTTGGTTTCAACCAAAATGTGTCCAATCTGCTGAGCAGCCACAGCTGGCAGTGAAGGACAGATTCTTAATCTTGTTTACTTCTTATCTAATCAGAGACTTCCTGTTTCAGATGAAATATTTTTGCAAAGTTTTCATTAACTGCTTGTTCTTTAATTTTCCATTTGAGAGTAAGGTATTAAAAAGTAATAATTGTGGTGTTGCATCAGCACAAAACATTACAAACAATTTCCAAACCTCAATTTGACAAATGTGAAACCATCCAAACTTCCCTTTCACCACTGGAATGACAATTAGTTTCTCAAAGTTTAATCGAACCAATCAGTCTATGAACGTCTCAAGATCGTGATGGAGAAGCAGAAAGACAGAGCAGGACGACAGCCGACAGTGAAGGGACGACGAATTAACATCGGAAAATATGTGCAACTCTTTGTAGATCTTTACCAAACAGTGTTAAGATGACCAAGCATGTAACCTTCACTAGCCTCCACAAATATGTGCAGCCTACAAGCATCAACAAACACAGACACATTATTATTCCTGGGGCCATCTTTTCTAATGTTGTCATCAGTGTAACATGCGTCCCCACCGGGCCGAGTCGCTCGCTGCTACTCCTCCGCTCCCCATCAGCCTCAATCATCAGCATCACTGCGGGGTTCCACTACAAGCCACACTTTACCAAACAACTTCTCCGAAATGGCACATTGGCACCCGAAGGCGGAGCTGCGATGCTTTTAGTGGAAGTGGAAAGCGCATGAAGCCTGTGGGCACCGGGTGGGCCGGGCTACCGCTGGAACACAGGACCAATCTAATCATAGCATTTACTTCAAACGCCAACTCACACCCCTCTTGAGAGACAGGATGGCAATGGCTGGAGTATTAGATGCATTTGTTCTCTTTCTTGCCTCGCTCTCCCCTCGCTCGCTCCTGTCCCCCGTGGCTCTCTTAATCTACTAGAGAGAATGCAAGCAATTGGCAGAGCCCCCAACACCTCAGCGCGGATGGAGGAAGAGTGGGATATAGAGTTCGGTCTGGAAATGAAAGAGTGGGAGGACAGGAGAGAGAGAGGGAAACTCATATGGGGTCGCAGCGGGAGGATGTATTGAATGGCTGCAATCCCAACGTGTGTCACTTCATTAGAGAGCTGATGGTTTCTGGAAGCTGGATCCACGAGGAGCCGGCTTTTTCCACTCCACACGCTCTGCGATCCTCTGAACTGCTTCTGACACGCCACCCAGCACGCTCACTATAAATCATGTGCACGCTCTCCGCTGTGCGCTCTGATTATACTCCTCACATAATCTGCAATCATGTAAATAACCACCAGAGCACGCTAATTCAGGAATAATTGTTTTTTCCTGTTTTCAATATGCGAGGACATATTCAGCACTCCGCAGGCCCAAAGATTGGCTTCTTTACTTCTGCTCTGCCAAGGCTAAAAATCTCCATGATTTCTAGCCTTTATTTCCTGTAACACCGCAGGGAACTGGGAACAATGGGCTGGAAGTTTATCTCAGAGAAACAATTTATTGATATTTTCGCTCAGTGGCCGAGTTGGAGAACAGTGTGATACCTGTTTATTTGTGTTTATATGTGGGCAAGTGAAAGCGAGCGAGGCAATATGTGTTTGTGTATTTTAAGCGTGTGTATGTGCATGTTTTAGTGCCCTTGTTTGCATTTATATAGCAAAACTAATAAAACAGCTCGGCCCATCCCCCGCTGCTAGAATCATTTCAGAATCAGCATCCGCGATGGCTCACGGCTGCATCTCCTCCCGGCGTCCGCAGTCAAAGGGCTGAATATCCTCTGGACTCACTCCAGACTGAACCAGCAGACTCTCCACGACCAAACACACATGACTGGATCCTGCCTTCGCTTCCTAATTTCCTCTTTTTCCCCTCCTCAGACAAACATGACATCAGTGTTAATTTCAGTTAAGCAGCAGCCAAATGCTACCAACTGATTGGACACAGCTCTTGATTTGGTCCTAGCTGCTTTGGTCATGGCAGATAAGAGAGAGTTTAGGGGGGCAGGAGGGTATTTCATCACTCCCAGAAAGGACACAGGCAAAGCTTTAATTATTGGAGTGATTAATCTTATTAAGGTTATTTGATTGTTCTGCACATTGTAACGCAGCGGCAGATCACTCACGCT
>JBBMOC010001008.1:0-15505 GCA_037975185.1 Centropyge bicolor | reverse complement strand
TGGGTGTTTGGAAGCGTGAGCTGAACCCACATGGATCAGCAGTTTGGGAAAAAATGCTGGCCAATGTGAATGTGAAGCACTGAAGCCCTGTTGGTCCATCAGACACCTGCATCAGTTCAAAAGTAAGTAACATATATAAATAATTATTATGTGACTGTTTTTCCCAGGAGACAGGAGGGATGTTCAGTGGGATATTTAAAAAGCCCCCAAAGCCTTTTGGAGCAAGGACGGCATCTCAGGTGAGAGTTGCGCATCTCACTTGTCCCACTTTTACCTGTTATTATTGATGATAATAATCGGTCGGGGTTGTTTGTTCTTTTTGCCCTCAGGATGACTTGTCTGCACCCGGCGAGGTGTCAGGCAGCACAGACAATCTTTGTGTGAATAACAACACTAAGGTGAGGTTTATGAAAGAGGCACTTCATACTAAATTTCTCCATTATGGGAAAAATTTCACAAACCTTTTTCATGTTAATTTGGTCCCAGGAGGCAGGAGGGATGTTCAGTGGGATATTTAAAAAATCTCCAAAACCTTTTGGGGCGAGGACACAATCTCAGGTGAGAGTTATTGCTACATCTAATTCATCTGAACCATGTTGCTATAAAGTATCAGGACAGGATTAATATTAATCAGTTGGCATTTGTTCCGCTCTTTCAGGAGGATTTGTCTGCACCCAGCGAGCTCTCAGGCAGCAACGACAATCTTTCTGAGAGTAACAACACTAAGGTGAGGTTTATTAAAATACTATGATTCTCCGTGATGCAATACTGCAAAATCAGTTAATATAGTGATATTGAATGTTGACTTTATGTTGTTTTGTCAGGAGAAAGGAGGAATCTTTAGTGGTGTGTTCAGAAAAAAAGTTGCCAAATCTCAGTCTCAGGTAAGATGGTCAAGTTTGTCAATGACAGGTTTTCAATTCAAAACAGAAATGTATCCACTTTGAGGGATATTTTTGAAAAATCCCCTGAGTAACTTTATTCGTCTTGGTTGTTACACTCTGACTCTATCCCTCTCCTTAGGATGATTTGTCTGTGGAGAGTGAACTCTCTGCCAGCAGTGACAATCTCACAGAGAAATCCTCAAAGGTGAGAAATGAAGCTTGCTGCAGATTTGGTTTAGTTTCAAGTCCACTTCCTCCTGCAATGCATCAAAACTAACAGAAAGAGATAAAATCAGTTTGTGACTTTAACTCCTTTTAATCCTCTGTCAGGGCGAGGTGGCACCAAAGATCCTGAAGAATCCTTTCACCTTCTCGTCTCAGGTAGTTTCATCTCACACTTATGAAATTATCTACCAGCCGGTACATTAGATTTTTGATCATGTTCTGAGATGAATGACATGTTGGTAATGTGTATTGTGTTGCAACAGAATAAGGAAAAGAATGAACCTTCAGGAGACTCAAATGAGAATACCTCAACTACAGAGAAGCCCAAAGCCAAGCAGGTAAGTAACTGCATCACTCACTTTAAAACAGTTTTTTTATTGTCTGAATGTTTGGGAACAAGATCTGCTGTGATGTTAAGGTGAGGGTTGGGGCTGTAATCAGTTTTTCAAATGGACATTAATAGTGTCTTTGTGTTATTTCAGAACGGTTTCAGTGCGATGATGAAGAGCACGTTCTACACTGACAAACAGGTAAGAGGTGGTAAACTGTGCTCACTCCCCTGAACCTAAAAAGAGAAGAAGAAAAGCCTAAACATGTATTTTTAATTATGACTTAAATTAAAAATGATGTACTATTGTTACGATGATCTATTGTTGTTTAGATTTTCCGATAAATGTTGGCTCCATCTGCAGGAAAAGGACTCCGACTCTGACTCAGAGGAGAACAATGGAGAGGGCCAACCCAGTCATAAGCAGGTTTGAAAGGTTTTGTTTCTTGGTGTCAATCAGCAACTTAATTGCTGTATGTTTACTCTATTTTATTATGATTTTTTTCCTCTTTTTGTTCTGTTTCACATTCAGAATAAACTAGCTGAGGCGATGACAAAGCTGAATCCATTTCGAGCTGCAAATAAAGTAAGTTTAAAATGTGATCTTTTTCAGAAATGACTTAAGTTTCTTTTGATAAATGGATGTATTAAAATAATGATTTCTGTCTTCTCTATGCAGCATGAGAAGCAGCTGGGCTCGGATGACGAGGATCCACCTGCGAGCAGGGAAAAGCCCTCAGGCCACAAACAGGTGTTTTGATTTTTCCTTATTCCTGTTTCACTGTGTTATTTTCTAAGTTTGCAGTCATGTGTTTGACATTTAACTGGTTATTTTTATTCAGCAGACCTTTGTCACACTGATGGGTAGAAAAGCCTCTACATTTTGTTTGGCTGTTGTTAAGCACCATATCTTCACATGTTTTTTGCCAATACCAGGCAAAATTGTTTTATATGATCTCCCAGACACCCGGACTCAAATCAGCAGGAAGCCCCAGACCAGACATCACTGTTGTTCATAAAATCCAATTACATCAGTCGGGAAACTAGAAAAGATAAAGAGAGAAGGCTGATAATGCTAACAGGCCATTTTATTAACATCAAAAGACAACTTTGAACTATAGTGTCACTGGCACTGGATTTCTTTGAGGCTAATATCAGTATTTGGGAGTTTGCAAAATCCAATGATTCTTCAGCTGATTTTATTTTCTTTACTTAATTTTTATTGGTAAATTCATAACCTACGTTCTTTTTCTTCAGAGCACTGTGGTTGGAGCCAAATCTAAACTGAATCTGTTCCGTTCTGCCAATAAAGTAAATATGCAGTTGATTGTGTTTGGTCATGGTGGAGGTGTCAGAGGAAGTCGCTGTGGTGGTGATGGGACTGTGATAATGGTGATGGTGGTGATTTGAGGTTCATTTTAGCAAATAGTAATGATGTGCTGCACAGGACCATACCAGTTATTTTGCATGTTATCTACTATACTTGAACAATATGAAAATAAGCTGTCCGTCATTTGAGTTTCATGACAGAGAAATGATTATTTGAAAATGGTCGGGCTATAGTCCATGATTTTCACTTACACTTGCAGAAAACTGATATGGCCCTTGATTTGTGATCTTTAATTGCTGCACAAGTAATCTGATACAGCTTAATTGCTAAGATATTATGTCCTTCGTTCAGAAAGACACTGAAGACACAGAGACGCTCAAAGAAGATGAGAAACTAGTGGAAGAGAAGCCGAAAGGGGTCAGTCTATTTTTCGCATCATTCATGAGTCATCGGTGACCACACACACACACACACACACACACACACACACACACGCACCTGATCACCTCCTGTCAAAAATACCCTCCTCACTCTCCTCTTCTTACGTACTCCACCACATCCTCCCCTTAACCTCCCTTTAAAGACCTGCCTGCTCATTGTGAAACCTCTCTATCCTCCACCTGCTCCACCACACTGTGTTACTGTGTGTGTGTGTGTGTGTGTGCCCTTGTCAGGTCAAAAGCAACATGATCCAGCGAGAAAGGCAAGAACGAGGTGAAACGCCACCGGTCCCACCCAGACCAACTGAAGAGGTTCGTAAGCAGTGGGCGCTCGGCGACATGTGTTCCAAGTGAGGTTATTACATCTGCTCTGTCTGTTAGATTGTTGTTCAGGCTGTGATTTCTTCACAGGAGATGAAGGGCACATCCACATACAACAAAGTCAAGCCCAGAGGAACTGAGGATAATCAGGTACAGTTTGCACTTCTCAGATTTCTGCGTATTTCTGCTGCTCCAGAGTTTGAATATATTGATGATGTCTTTTAGAGCACAAGCTAAATCAGTTAATGATTTTATATTGCAGCCAATTAGCAAGCAGAAAGCATCAAAGTTACTGTGTTTTTAAATGTCATGCTTCTTATACATGCTAAGGTATCACTACTGTATCTCATATATACTTTGTCCTCTGCAGGAAAACAAGGACATGATAAAAGCAAAACCTGCAGAAACTCCTGTCGTTCCTCCCAGACCGTCAGAGGAGGTAGTTTATATAATAATAATAAAATAATGGCTGTTTGTGTCAGTTTGGAGCTGATGTGTATCACTGTGTATTGATGCTGGTTTATGAGCTCTGTGGTCAAAGAATCTGCTCTGGTTTGATTTCAGGAGATGAACAGAGCAGCGAGACGTGGTATGCAAAAGCAGAAGAACCATTATCAGGTACCAACATGTAGACTCAGTGCAAGGGTTTGACCAATGTATTGGTTTGCTGATATACTGGACCAGTATTGTCTGTTAATTAATGAATATCAGCTCTTGGCTCTAATGGAGGTTTCTTGACCACAGCTACAAAGACAAGATACAACTTTAAACCTGGGGTCCAATATGAAACTTGAAGTGAAGTGGGAGACGTTTTGTCTCCAGCAGTTAAGCTTTTGAAATTTCCATATTATCATAGATTTTGAATTTTAAATGAGGAATAAAAGAGTAGAAGTAATATGAAGAATTTCTAAGGAGGTAATTGGACTTTTTTTGTATGAAAACATTTCGGACACAAATTATTATTATTTAAGTTTTGTGTGTGTCTTAAAACATGTCTGGAGGGAATCTAAAGCCTTTATTATTTAAAAAGAGTTTTGTGAAAGGATTACAACCTGAGCCGTTGTAATTTCTATAATTAAACTGTCAACTTCCTAGACTGAATATTAGCATAAAACAGTGGCTGTTAACCCCTTAACTCCAGTGTGGTCACATGCCAATCTATTGTGTACACACAAAAACACAGGGGCATGATCCAACACGCACCAATGCACACATGTAGAAAACACTCTGCTGTAATTAAAATCTAATGAGTTTAACTTGCTGCAGAACCAGTCAGATGATGAAGGCCTCAAAAAAGACGAATCTGCTGAAGCCAAAGAGGGAGCCGAGGGGAACCCTTCAGAAAGCAAAACTGTAAGTTTATCTCTTCGTCATTGACAGCCAAACTGTTTTAATTACTACTCCTCAGTGTTAGTCTTCAGTCTTCACACAGTGGTTGGCACAGATACTGACTCACTGACCTATGTAACACATGTGTTGATTTGTGAGTCAGACATTTATATTTGATCATTCTGTGTGTGGTATGACTCCACGCTGCTGAAAACAAACACAAGTGTATTTGCTTATTTACTATGTAGTTCCTGCTTCCTTCTTATCAGTTCTTTCGTGCCAGAGCCATTCAAATCACATGTGGCACCTCCAGGCCATCATCAGGGTCAGATTTGCAAAGAAAGCTCCTGGTTAGAAGTCACAAGACCAATAATAAATCCACTATGTTTGCCTGCAAACTGCAAAATTACTGTCCCATTCCAGCTGCTGCTCGTTAAGTGTTTGTTAAGTCGGACTCAGTCTTTCAGTGATAGGAGCAGATGGTCATGAGATTGAACTGTAACTATTTTTGAACAGTAAACAAAAACACAGACACATGATGCATTTTCAGAGCTGGACAACTTCTGTAGCAGATTTTAAGCACAGATGCAGCTCTTTCATTCAATTATAAGTCACCAACAGCTGTAATGAAATGAAGCTCTTCCACAAACATTTTTTTTTTTTTTGCAGACAAAGGTGAAGAAACACAAGCACCATAATCCATTTATGCCACGTGTTGCAGCAAAGGTATGTGACAGTGTGAGTGTGACTGAATGTTATGATAGTGTAGTGTAGATAGACATTTATTATCTTTGCACCTACCTCAGGTATTTATTCATATGATGCTTGATTCCTTACCACCTTATTGTTTGGGAAAAAGCTACATGATGTTAGATTTAAAATTTTCTTTTCTATTAGGAAGCATTTCATGTGCAACCTTGTGTTAGTTTTCCTTCTGTTCTTATTTGTATCCTTGTCATTTTCACAATTTCGTAAAATTCAAACAGGACGTGACCTGACGAAATCTCAGTTTCAGTTAAACTATCGAGTGTTTTAGGACGTAGAAAGGGAGTGAACACAAGTGTATTTTTAGACACGGTACAAATTTCCACATAATTTCTTCTTTTTACTGACTCAGTTAATACAGTACTTAGAACTCAGTAGAACTACACTTTTCCATATAATTTTATTTTTGCTTTTTCACTGGAATATGAAAGCAGAACTCCAACATCAGAATAACTTAAAGGCTGCAGCAGCACAAAGTTAAATATGCAGAGAGAGAGAGAAATGTGTGATTTGTTCAACTTTTTCAGGTCACTGTTGATGATTGAATTTAATGTATTATCCCAATCATCATTTCTCATGTACAGAATCTTATTTGTACCTAACTCAACTGGTTATATGTCCTATGCCTAATTCATTGCCTCCTTGACTGTTTTTGACAAAAGGCTCCATCTGATGACGAGGGGCTGAAAGACGAAGATGATTCTTCATCCAAAGAGGAAAAGAAGGAAGAGGAGGGCAAAGACAAAGCTGAAGAGGTTTTTAAACTAATTTCCTTCTGCTGCATTTTTGCTTGTTGATTGATTAAACAGTCATTGGTTTGATTTCTACAATCAATACAATCATCAGGAACAGATTCATTTTACTGTGACTGGTCAGAATTTGACCTGTATCTTCGTTGGAGTGACTCTGAAATCCTGATTTTTCTTTTTAGACCAAAGTCAAGAAACCAAAGAGACACAATCCCTTCATGCCTCGGGTCAAGGTAACATTCAAACATTTGACATGTACAAGCTTCTGTGTGCAAAATGCCATTTAACACGCCAGCTAACTGCACTTAGGGCTCATTCAGCCATTCACATCATTGACAACACAGTAGTCATCTTCAAACATTTTTTCAAGACAGTGGATTTGTTTTTTTGTTTTGCCACCTGTCTGTATTTCTGCGTGAAAACTTGCAGTCTTGCCATGTAATTTTGGCGAAGGCAGTAAGTTATCATAGCTGAAATTCCAAGCACATACTTCTGAGCTAGTTCCCCAGCTGCTGATTCGCTGGGCTGATATAAAAACAAGTTGTTGTGCTATTAATGTATTGACTTGTTTTTTGCTTCGTAACTAATTTTTAATTGGTTCTCATAAGATCTCGTCTACCTTCAGAACAGCTGTGCCTCTGAGTAATGACTTTGTAGCTGTCTAGACTGTATGGGAACCAACAACAGTCCAAAAGCAAGATTTTTTTATTGACATTTCATACGTGTTAACTGTGTGCTTGTGTTTGCTGGTTTCAGGGCAGAGTACAGAGGCAAATACAGGAAGGAGCTGCAGGAAACACAGCAGAGGTAAGGAATATAAAACACTCACCAGAAACTCTTTCATACATTAATTGCAACTTTTGACCTTTTTCCCACCCAGTCTGTCAGCACTCTTATCCTCCTGACTGTCTTACTCATTGTGGTTCAGGATTACAAAAGGTCTGTTTCAGTCTCCCACCCCATCCCTGAAAACAACCTCTTCCTTTTGTTTGTCTCCAGGGTGTTCGCTCTGCTCCCAGCAGAGACTATTATAGTCAACATGTGTGTTTTTTTTTCCACCACTCTCGACATGAAACCCACCCCCACACCTTCACTCCACTACACAGTGTTTGTGCTTGGCCTTAGCCTGGAAGATAAGCTGAGTTTAGGTTGCAATGTGCCCAGACTTGTTTCTCTGCTTCCTTTTTCAACCTGACCATGGCTGACTTTGGCCCTTTTTCTTACTTCTGCAAAAACAGCAGAAAGGAGTTTGGGCATTCAGATCCTTTTCATTAACACTTCCTCTTCTCTATATATGAGCCTATGTGAAACAATGAAACTACATATGTGACTCTTCATAAATTGATCTGAATTCTTGCTCTTTGTTTGTGCTTCACAGTCTTTTTGTCTCACTCACATCCACTTCAGCTCCACGGCAGACCTAGATGTTTGCCTTTACGCAGAATAAAATCTTGGTACCAATACATGATTTTTAAGCAGTATTATTCCTGTTGTTTCAGAATGAAGGTGGAAACAGGTCCCTGTTTGACCAGCTGGAAGACTACCGTATTGAACCAGCACGGCCTGAAGATGAACAGGTTGGTTTCTGAACCAAAATGTGTCACCGTATCAACATTTCAGTATAATCTGATGCCACGTTATTAACTGTTTGTACTGCAACCCTAAACAGGAAGTGGAGGATCTTATGGAGTGGTGGAACACAGTGGAGTGTAAGTTACAAATAAAATCATTTCTTCTTTGGCTTTCTTTGACCTTTGCTCTGAGATTGGAGGGTCACATTTTTAGTTTCTTCTTTAACCACTATATGACCAAAACTATGTGGACATCCCTGTTTGCATTCTTTACCTGCTGTTCAAGGTTTGGGATGCTACGTTCAATTAAAGGAAATCTTAACGCTGCAGAATACATTTATATTTTAGACAATAGTGTTCTTCCAACTTTTTGGCAGCAGTTTGGGGAAGACCCTTTCCGGTTTCCCATGCACAAAGCCAGGTTCATGAAAAAATGGTTTAATGTGGAAGAACCTGACTGGTCTGCACACAGCCCCGACCTTAACCCCATCCAACACCTTTGGAATGAACCAGAAGCCTTGTTTGGAAGCCAGGCTTTATCATTGAAAAGCCAGTGTTGGTGGAGGCTGTTATAACATATTAATGTCCGTACTTTTGGAAGAATAATCTGGATGTTTTGGTATCCACATACTTTTGACCACGTAATATATGCAAGATTATGAGACAATTTAAATATTATAATATGATATTTTTTATTCCTTCCTCAGCTTGGGAAGATACGCCTCAAGATGAGGACATGACAGAGAAAGAAGAGGCCAAGTAAGTTAATATAATGTTTCACTGTCTCATGTCTTTGCTCTATATTTTTTCCTCCTATTTCTTTTTGTATTGAATGACCATGTAGATAGCATCGGGTTTATTTAAAGTTTTGATACACCCACATCTAAAATGTGTCCATGACCCCAATATAATGGAGAAAATCAGAATTTCATTAGCACTTGTGAGAGAGTCATTTTAAGATACAATGATCTCGCTTTGTGTACTTACTCTTAACCTGCTCCTCTCAGGGCGTTTGCTGTGACGGCAGAGAAGGTGCAGAAGGGCATTCGAGTCTTCAACAAGCTGTTCTCAGAGCGCGCTGAGAGCCTCTGGCAGCACGTCATTGACCTCAACGCCATCGCAGATGGCCTGGACAAGTTCAACAAAAACACAAAGATCGCTCAAATCACCGGCGGCTCCACCAGTGCCATCGGCGGTGTGGCCACCATCGCCGGCCTCGCTCTGGCACCGGTTACCATGGGAACCTCCTTGATTGTGACAGCAGTGGGATTGGGCGTCGCCACGGCGGGCGGTCTGACATCGGCAGGTGCCGGCATCTCCAACCAGGTCAACAACTCGATGGACCGCAAGAAGGTGGAGAAGATCGTGCAGGATTATCAGGAGCAGATGGTCGACTTGAACAAGTGCCTGAAATTCGTCAAGCAGGGTATCGAGAACCTGAAGAAGTTCGACTTGATCAAGATGAAAAAACATGCCTACAACCGCGACTTCCCTGTGCTCAATAGTAGCTTCTATGAGGACGGTGCCATGGTGGGAAAGGCGATCCTTATCAACGCTAACGAGATCATGCGTGCGGTGCAGATCGCCAACGTGGCGGGCAGCACAGCACTCAGAGCGGTCCAGATCGCCAATATGGCCACTGGTGTACTCACCGGACTCTTTGTAGGTATGGACATCTACTTTGTGGCCAAAGACTCCAAAGAACTCAAGAAAGGGGCCAAGTCAGAGTTTGCTGCCAAAATCAGGGAGGTGGCTACGCAGCTGCATGAGGGTCTGGTGGAGCTCAACGGGATACGAGAGGAGCTGCAGTCCAACACATCAGAGAACACGAAATCAGGAAACGATACCGCTGCTGTGGACAGTGACAAGAAAGAGAAAGAAGCCAAAGATGACAGCTCAGATGAAGATGAAATTGACCGCATTAAAAAAGCCATTAAAAAGGACATTGAGAACCGAGAATATGTTTGACAGAAACCTCACAGCTGGAGAAGTGCTTAAAAATTCAAGCATTGGCAGTTTCCCAACCACAAAACCTTTCGAGTGTTTTTGTATGTACCAGCTCAAACCTCCAGCATATTCTGCATTGTTTGCATCTAAGAGGTGGTTGGTGGTCTTAAAAACAGTCAGGCCTATTTTGACTGTACAAAGAGGGGACTCTCACACTTGATGAAATACACTGGTTTTTAAAGCTTCTGGATTTTTCTTTTAGCGACCTGACTTCTTGAATTTACCTGGGATGAACTGACATTTTGCAGTAGATAAAATATATCTGCTTCTCTGGCAATTGTGCAATTGTATGAAACTGCCATGTCGTCTCTAAGAAAATCTGATTTGGATGGAACTAATTTATGTATTTGGTTACAGTTACAATTTTATATTAAGTAAAGAAATAGGTGCAAAGTATTTTCTAGACTTTATAATTTAGACTTTAAAGTGTCGCCTAGAGTTTCATCAAAGCGTGTTGGTTCATATTGAAACACTTTACTGACCAGGTGTAGGGATTGTGTTTATATCCTCTTAGGGAATAGTGCCTTCATTATTTATAATGCATAGAACAAACACAATATGATGCAATGTACTGTAGCATTAGTCTGTTGGCTTATGTTCATTTATTTGGGTGTCAGAGCTGCGACAGAACTATTCCCCCTGCTCGAGGTTTTGGATCTGATGTGGAAGCTTTATAAGTCCTGTTTGGTTTAATGACATTGGTCTCAGAACGGAAGTAATGAATAACTGAATAAATGGTACTTTTAGATTGATTTTACAATAATTTGCCAAAATCCTGGTGAGAAAAAAAAACAGGATGAGGTTGCACCAGCTGATTGTGAATCCAACACTAAGATTATGTGTAATTTGTTCTTGTAATTTCTTCCAAACATTATGCTAATGTAACCAATGTTATTTACTGTAGTATAATGTTTCAGCATTTTGATCAAGTGTCAGGTGAGATATGTCAATCATATTTCATATTATCTCGGTCTGAACTGGTCACGCTGTGCATTAGTTGGTTCTGTTTTTTAGGCAACATTTACACCTGGCAGCTACTGGATGTAAATGTCTAGTAACCACTAATCTTTAATCTAGTTTTTGTTGAGCAAGCAGTTTTAATTTAGTGGTGAGCAAATCTGCACATAAACACTTTGAGTGTGAGAGTAAGTTTGAACATATGAGCAGGTGGTGCAACCAGCTCCAGGTAAATGCAGCAGGGGGGAGACACAAACATAAAAATGAATGGTGAATTTGTAGAACTGGAAAAACATCCACTCATTTTCTCTTCTAAGACTCCTACAAGTGTAGGCGTCATGTCTTCTATCATATAAGATGTGTAAAATGCTGGAATGACACAAGACTGTAAAAAGCAGTGAGGACTGTGAGTCTGTCCTGAAAAGAACCGTTTGTTTCCTTTTATTGTGGACGTCATTTTTTATGGACTATTATTTCATTGTTTGTACACGGCCTGTTCTGTCGGCTCTGATGACGTCAGCTCTGCGGCCTGTTTGATGAACTTCATGTTTATTTTTCAGTCTTGTTCTGGGTGTTGTTCATTCGATACCTTTTTATGTGCAATATGTTGTGGAACTCACATGTGTAATAAATGTAAATGTAAAATTGATAATTAAAGGACAGAAACATTTTCTGTCAATCTGTTTGTTTTGTAAAGTTTGTGCCACCAAACAAGCACTTCTACCTTTCCTCCTACCAACTAGTGTGGTGGTATTTGCTGAGTTAATAACCAAGATAAACTTGTCTATCACAGTTCCTCCAGCACTTATTTACTTTTCTTCATTTCCATGACAGATGTAGATGGATGTCTGCTACAAACGTCTCTTTCTTTCTGTCATCCTTTACATATGCATGATAACTCACTTTACTCTTCTCACTGCTTTTCAGTGTGAGCAGAGACAAAATGGTATCTCTTAGATTCATCCATGGGAAATATTATCTGTATTGTGCATAGTCTAGTCAAGTTACGTTGGCATGAGCCGTATTTGACGTTTGGTGTCTTTGAAAAGTGCGGTGGCAACCACACCCAACCAATACAGACCTGCACTGAGCGCTCCCAGTTACACTTCTCACCACACCCAGTGACAGTGTTGCCATGTGTTGACCATATATATGCATATACACATACTTGAGGCACAGCCATGTTCATGAACACTGGCTGCAAGCTGAGTTCAACGAGCCTCTGATGAGTCGATCAGATCCACCTGAGTGTCACCTGAACATGCTTCAATGGAAGGGAGACAACTCAAGGAAATCTGACCTGTTGTGCAAAAAGAGTTTTAGTTCGTCAAAGCAACAAATTTGCTAAAATCTTAAATTTGATTGTTGACGTTGAAACAGTGCAGAATCTTAAATATTTTGTTTTTATTTTATGTCCCTTAATCATCAAACATTCTCATTATTCTCAGGTTTATGAGTTGTATCACTGGTTTGGTTTGATGATCATTTAGAGAGATAATATTTTCAGAGAATATAAGTGAAAAGTTAAGTAATGCAAATTAAAGACGAAAAATATGAGAAGACACGTTTTTCAACTTGTCATTGTTATGATTTCACAATGTGTTTCTATTTCTGGTTCAGCTCCCGTCATCACCTTTGGGTTTTTATTTACATTTTGTTGACACTTGTTGAAACTGATGAGTCACAGGGCTGGGACAGGTGTTTCTGTTACTCCCACAGAAACAGGTAGACCTCATAGTGGCCACGCCCCCTTCCAGGTGACACAGGAAGGTAACAAAGAGCTCGTATCTTCTCCGACAGCAAAATCCAGGTGAGATATTCCATATTCATCTTTGGAACAATCAATCGGATATAGATTTGGTGATCAGGATCTTTTGTGTGTCAGGAAGTCACCTCGTTAAAAACAGCTGATGTGTGTCTGATGTTTTGTGTCCCGAAAGTTTTCAGGGCGTGTTTTGGTTTGTTTAAGATGCTTTGTTGGACCTGGAAGTCATGTTGCCTTTAGGTGGTGTCGGAAATTTTTTAGACTGTGGAATACGTCAATAATGTGGAGGTAAATTCAGTTGAGAAACATAGGAAACATGAGATGGACAGGTGGTTGCTTCAACAGTGATGTCTTCATGATTATCAAACCAATTCGCTTGAACCCTTCGTTTTTTCCTTCTGTAAAACAGGACTAACTCCCCAAATATTTTAATAAAAATGTAAACCACTTTATAGAATTTGCTCATATACCAAAGATCATCAGCATAAAAACATGAAATAAATCAGATAATACTGATTCTAAAAAATGCATTAACCCTCAGTGTGTCAGGTAAAGGATACTGTGTTACAATTAACAAACAATGAAAACATTTTTATTAATTGCTGAATAAATAATCTTGACAGAATTAGTTTTTCTTTCTTTCTGGACCCTATTCATTAGTGTAAAATGTATGTGACGAAGCCATTTTTATAAACCACAGATTTAATTTTTAATCCAACGCTTCTTGCTATAAAATATAACAAAAACAAACCAGAGCGCGTGAGTCGGGTGTGACTGTGGAGCTGTGATTTCGGAGTTTTGGCGGAGCTCCTGAACGCCTCCTCATGCAGATGTTCGTGTTTGTTGCCCTATACTGTAGACAGATTGAAGCGAACTGAAATAAACTGGGAAAGTCGGGACAGTGAAGTAAACACTCTGCTCTCTGTCTGGTGGTCTTAAATCAATGTAAACTCTGAATTAACTTCACATCTTCGGTAGGTGAAAGTCTGACATCAGTTCATTCAGACGTTTAAATGTTAAAACCCACGTACGTTTAAATGTCGAGTGTTTTTTTAGTTTTTAACTGTTAGCGTTAGCCAAACGTTTTTCGCTTTTAACTGTTAGCGTTAACCAAACGTTTTTAGCTTTTAACAGTCACCGTTAGCCAATTTTTTTTAGCCTGGAAGCTAAAGTTCAGAAACTCAGAGCAGAACATCAGTTTTAGGAAATGTTTTGTTTTGTTTTACTTCACCAAATACTTCATTATAAGTTACATGTATGTCTTCATGTATTAATACAACTAATAATAGTAGTAATATAGTTTTTCTGATAAGTTTTAGAACAAAGTTAAGCTACCTCTTCAGTTTTGAGATTTGCTATTTTGTACTTCAATATACTCCATTACTTTTCATTGTTCTTCACATTGCTTTATAGTATTTAACATATGAAGGAATTTAAGGAAAAGATTTTACTAGAAAAAACGATATGCTTATAAATATGATGGGTTACTGCGAAGTATTGAACCACATATAATATACTGATGAGTATATTAAACTGTTGATACTAGAGTACTTTGGGTTGCAGTACTTTTGCGTTTTTGGTTTGTGGAATTTAGGCTTGCAACAAACAATAACTTTCTCCATTAAATTATTATTCACTGAATCCTAAAAACATGTCGGAAAATAAAGCAAACTGCATTTTTTTAAAAACCCAAGATGACACATTCAAAAGTCTTGTATTATCTGAAAGTCAAATACTGTACATTCATTTTACTACCACAGATAATCAGGAAATTCAGCAATGTTAGCATTATTTTTTATCCTGGGACTGACTTACATTTTTACATATTTAAACAGCTTCTCATTCAATGTGAATGTAATGGACAAGTTGCAAAAGGTGTATCATGTTAATGGTAAATATTGAACTGTCCGCTAACAAACCCAAACAATGACGTTAAGACCTTCCATTATTCAACTGCTTTTTGTGACTTTTTCATCAGGTCTTTTCCGTGTGACGTATTTTTCATTGAATAATGACGACATGGTTTTGCTGTGTTTTCTCTCATAGCGAGTTGATGAGGACAGAGCTTTGTCCTCAGGAGATAGTTTGACATGTCTAAGCAGCAAATGCACCAGTCGAACTCATGAGGTTAACCTTGGCTTTGTTCCATTTCAGTTAAAGTAGGATGTGACAGCATGAGCATGCACAATACTGACAACATTTAAAAGGAATGCAACCACTTATATTTTTATTAAAAAGCCCATTAACTGAATGGTCCATAGACACCAAGTGGATTATGGGATATTCAACAATTGTCCAAATTTAGACATTAGAAACCAGCATTCAAAGGAGACTTTGATATTGGCCTCTTCGATGTTGCACCAGAGCTGTGACCTATTTCTGTACGACAAACTAAACCTAAACAGGTTTGAACTCTGTATTTTGCTCCCACTAAATAGGTGAAAACAATGAGGGTATTCAAAAAGGCCAGTATGGCCACTAAATGTGCTTGATTTTTATTTGATGTTTTGAACTTTTGATGCACATTAATGCCTCTGAATGCAGTGAACTAACGGACAGGTTGAGCTGCTCACAGCTGCAAAACATTACAAGAAATTGCAGGAAAGAAAAAGGAAAATGAAAAACAAGCTTTGAATCTTTGTAAGAATGTTGGTATGTAGTATTGAGCTGGTGCACAGCGGCTGGCCAAAGCAGACTGCAGGTATTGTCTTTGTTATTAATTACACCTGTGCTGTTAGGACATGTCCAGAGGTATGCTGTGAAGAATAGTGGAGACTGGTGAGAGTTTTTGTCTCTTGCTTCCAGTGCAGTTGAGATTTAAAGAGACATTCCAA
>JBBMOC010001007.1:5000-15510 GCA_037975185.1 Centropyge bicolor | reverse complement strand
AGGCAGGCAGACGGACTGACAGACAGATAGGTAGACAGACAGGCGGGCGGGCGGTCAGGCAGGCAGGTAGGCAGGCGGACTGACAGACAGACGGACGGACGGACAGACGGACGGACGGACAGGCGGGCAGACAGACTGACGGATGGACGGACAGACTGACGGGCGGGCGGGCAGCCAGGCAGGCAGGCGGACGGACTGACAGACAGACGGTTGATACAGTAAATACAAGTGCTTGAAGATTGAAGTGCCGGTTTTTAAAACACCTGAGTTCAATAATCTGTCTGACAAATCTCTTATGGAATCTTTTAAAGACCAAACCTGTCACCTATCAGTAAAAACAGACTCAGAGATCTTTGAATCTCTGCCATGTTCATCTGTTTACACACACACACATTCAAAGGTTTAGGAACCAGCTCAAAGTTTCTGTTACTGTGAAAAATCATTGAGTGAAAATGAGCTGATTTACAAAAGGCATAAAGTTTAAGATTAAGGGTCATTTTAAGCAACATAATTGCCCGAACATAAAACATAAAACATGAATTTCCCCTATGATCAATAAAGAATTATCTTATCTTTTAACTTCTATTTCCATCTTCTACAGTTTCTAAATAACAGAACAGGAAAGCCCCAAAAGTTTGTGTCCCTGCACAGTGTGTCCTAAACAACACCTGTACCACAGCCTGGAAACACTGACGCCAGATAAGAGTCTTTCAGTTCTTGTTGGGTTTTTTCCACCACTTCTTCTTCTCATTAATCATGTGGCCAAAAAGTTCTATTTGACCTTTTGAAGTCTGCAGGACTTGTTTCCAAAATGCATCAGGTTTGTTGATGTTCCTTTGAAAACATCTGCATTTAGTGTCGAGGAGACAGGAAGGTTCTCTTCTGATGACTCGTCCATGAAGGTCATATTTGTGCAGGTGTCAGAGTTTTCAAGGCCTCAGTTCTTCCTGTTGCCTATGTCATAAACACAGCATGGACTGAGCTAACTGCTACATGAAAACTCTGCCTTCTTCTAGTTGTCATTGTGTCAGTCTTCAGAGCAGCTGATCAGAGCAGCTCATGGCTGCTGGTTGAGGTTTGAGGAGTCACAGTGTTTAAGAACGCTCTGAAATTTGCATCACTTGGATTTTTCAAACAAAGATTGTGAACAAGCAATAACAAGCTAATTTAAGTGTGAGACTTTGTTTTCTGTTGTCTGAGAGCTTGAATCTTGTGAGTCAACCCAACAAAATACACTAATGTTGCTTAGAACGTTGGAAACAATCTGTAACTTTATGCCTTTAGAGATCAGTTCATCTTTAACTTTTAGACATTTTGTCCAAACTTTTGCTTCTTATAATGAGTTAAATCAGAGACTTTGATCCTGAGGTTTGATGCTATAGTGGGTCCAGGTGTGATGACATGTCAGGTCTCAGGTGTCAGACACAGGATCAACAGGAGCATGTACTCACAGGTGCTGATGGGCTGCAGGTGCTCTGACGGACTGTACTGCTCCTCGTCGTCCTCCGCCTCCGCCGGACCCAGATGCTTGTTCATCTCCCTCTCGTCCACGTCGTCCCACAGGCCGACCACCACCTCCTCATGCTCGTCGCTGACTCCGGGCGGAGGAGGAGGAGGGAGAGGCGGAGGCGAGGCGGCGGGCGGAGGCGTGGGGCTCCGGTATCGCTTCACCGGGTTCCCGGCGGGGGCCGTGCCGAACACCCGGTGACACTGCTCGTAGAAGGGCCAGTCGACGCAGTCGCTGCCGCAGCGGGTCTTCTGCTGGTGGTACTTGGTGTACTGCTTCCTGAGCGCCTTCAGCTTGCTGATGACCTGCATGTGGGACCTGTACACCCCCCGCTCCGCCAGCAGTTTGGTCATCCTGTTGTAAACTACAGAGTCCTTCACGGTGCCTGTGATCTGGTTCCGTAACGACTCGGAGCCCCGGATGCTCAGGAGTTCTTTGATTTCGTTCTCCTGCCAGTTGTGCATCTTCTCTATGATGGAAATGTATACAGCTGGAGCCTCTCAACTTATTACAAACACCTCCCTTGTGAATTTGCGCTGCTGCGTCACTTTTGTGCGTCGGAAGTAGACGCGCTCAAAGATACAATGTTGAGGAGAGATCACTCACTCGGATTAAAAACTGAGCGTCAGAGTACGAGAATATTCCTGCTGATATGTTGATGCTCCTTTCAAGTAAATCTATAACAATAAGGAAACATTTAAAATGTTTTCCATATCATTAATTACAATAAGTAGGTAGCCATAGTAGTATTAAATCACTGCAATAAATTAATGACAATAAATCATTTTAATAAATACTATAGTTTAAGATCGCATGTTTTTTTTTAATGGACACAAGATGTCTCCTGCTTTATTGAAAAGTCCATCCTAAGTTGAACTTTTCAACATCACATATGATGGATATTGATCTGTGATTGGCTTCATTATTATATTATATTCAAAATAAATAT
Organism: Centropyge bicolor; assembly: GCA_037975185.1. NCBI lineage: Eukaryota > Metazoa > Chordata > Actinopteri > Pomacanthidae > Centropyge > Centropyge bicolor. The sequence goes on along the minus strand of JBBMOC010001007.1, from coordinate 13,054 downwards.
TTAGTTCACTACCATAGAGGTGATTTCTTTGTAACCTCCTATGTTCAACTTTTCAACACTAAGTTTTTAAACAATAGTACTTTTTTCTTATGAGAGACTCCCTTTACCTTAGTGGGAGCAATGGTATCAATAAAATGTAATTTCAGAACTGAATTATCTACAAGATCACTGACTGAGACCCAAGAAGAGGGAGGTGAGGAAGAGGAAGCCTGACTGAATAGTTCACTGGTGTTTACAGCGACAGACAGTTTTGTGATCAGATCAGATTGAGCATTTGTGTGCACAGAGGTCATCTTAAATAAAAGACAAAATTCATTGGAAAGAAAAACATCAGTCACCCTTTGAGATGTTAAGACCCTGGGAGAGCATGACATCCTCCAGAATACAACACAGTTCTTCAGCGCTGCTGTCCTGCAGCTTAGTGGTAAAGTTCATACAGATGATAGACAGCGGTTCAACAAAGTCATGAAAAAATGTGCACAATTTTGCACAAATTTAAATGTGATGTGTAGATGAAGAACAATCAAAAACTTAACTCAAGAGTATTCATATTCTTCTTATTATCATCATTATTATTATTATTACTATTATTATTATTACTCTAATGATACATATCAATTCTGATGGAAAATATTTTTTTCAGAATTATTAGACATATTACAGACAGATATGTGTCCGCATACTTTTGGCTACATAGTGCAGTTCCTCTACCACACACTAGGTGGTGCTATTACAAACCGGTCCAACACGAAAATTCACCTCGGAAGAAACACGGATCGCACGTCACTGGTTCCGCCGTGAAACAAACAGGCAGCCTGCCCTCGTTCACAGCCGATATCTGACATCGAGCAGCGGGGACCCACACGGCCGGAACCCGTGGAGCTCGGCCGCGTTCAAGCTCATCCCAGTCCGCATCAGCACCGAGCGGCGAGACGGCGTTTGACCGGGAGACATGAGCGGGAGGTGGATGTGTTGATATCGAGCTCACCTGTTTGTGTTCGTGCCGCTGATGGAGGAGAACAGCGACCAGTCTTCGCCCCTCCGGATCACTGCGACCGTCCGGGCGCTCAGCTCCGCACTGCGGGGGAAGCGCGACCATGTCCCTGAGTCCGGGAAAAACGGCGACCGGATGTTCCCCGAACCGGAGAAGCTGTGGTTCAAGGAGAGCAGCGCCAAAAACCTGCGGAACAGAGACTTCTTGTCTCCGACCACCAGGCTCAACACGCTGTATGCGGACGGACAGGTGGGCTTCACCTGCGCTTTAACGTCTCAGTGTTTGAATGAAAGAAATTAACTCTTAGCTTAAAGGTCTTTTTTTTTAACAAACACGAATAATCGGGAATATAACGTTTAACCCGAGCTGCTGTTCACACGTTGAACTTCTCACCACCTGCCAAAAAGTCCACATTGTATCCCTCCGCTGAGCGCTATAGTTCCCTGACCGCTGCTAATGATGCTAGCTTTAATTAAGCGCAGGAATATTTAAAAGGCAGAAGGTGCGGGCAACGGTTTGGAACGCACCTCGGCCAATCAGAACCGAGGACGGGAACTAGCTGCTTTATAATGAGTCTGGAAACAAGATTGAAAGCAGCTGAAGTCTTTTAATTGCTCAAACCTGAAAACTCAAAAAGTCATGCGCAGGTTTGAATGAGAGGTCTGACTGTGTGAGTGGCCCCTCATGGCCGAGCAGACACTCTCACCCTGCGGCTCTAGGTCTAATTATTAACCCATGAATGGCAGCTTAATATGGGTCAGACACACAGCTGCAGGCCACACACATGAAGCTGACTGTGCTGCAAACTGCTCCACGGCCTCTGCCAGAGCTTCTGAAACATGTTATTTAACAAATGCATCCTTCAGCCCCCACATCTGGCAGGTTGCATCTGTTGGCTTTTTCATGCATCCCTGTGTAGGAGGATGCTCATGTTTTTTTCATGCACCACAGATTCACTTATTTTGAAGCAGATACTAACATCTGATACATTTCCACTGACAGTGACATGCAGGGGTTTGCACAAATGCACAGTTTTTAAAGCATGTATATCATATATAAAGGTAAACCAACAACTGCCACCTCTGGTGTTTGGCATATATACATACTTAATTAGCTTCACGTCTCTCCCCCCACACACACTCTCTTGTTCATGCATGGATGCAGATGAGTCTCTAATCGTTCCCTCTGTCTGACCAGGTCCCCCCAGCAGTCATGTCCAGGGTCCTGTCCCTCTGTGGCAGTGGGGTTCTGCCTGTGGCCGGAGGGGAGGTCATGTGTGAGGGGCTGAGGGTGAGGGTGGATCGGGCCGCAGCCTTCAGGGCCGTCCTGGCGGGTGGAGCCACCGAGTACCTGAAGCCCTCGAGTCAGAAGCAAGGCTGTGTGGTGCTGAACTGCCCCGCGCTGCACCCTAAACCCAGCACCCCCACTCCGGACACACTGACTCTGGGCCAGCTGAGGACGGTTCTGCTGGTTGACCACATGGGGGCGCTGTTGAGAAGACAGGGGTGAGTCTGGGGGTTAATTCCAGCAGAATAAAAAATATTCAAGATTCACAGATTTATTCATCACCTTCAGCCTAATCTCATCCTAAACATTTTCCTCTGGTCTTTAACCTCTTTATAATAAAGCTTGTGCTAAACTGTCATTTGCCAAAATCGTTTTTTATCAAAGAAAAAGGTGAAACTTTGGCTGGTTTCTGCTTGATCAAATAAGCAATTTGAATATGTCATTTTTGGCTCTGGGAAACTTTAATGGGCCTTTTCAGTATTTTCTGACATATTAAAGACTCAGTGATTAATCAGTTAATTGAATGACAGTAATTGACAGCTGAATTGCTCATGAAAATACTTGTTAGTTGCAGCCACAGATTGAAATGACAGCTGTGATCAGTACCAACCTCCTCGCCTGTTTCAGATATGCAGTGTCCTATTGCCCCACGCTTCCCGAAGACAGCAGCATCATCACCTTTCTCCGAGCGCTGGGCATTGATTGGCCGACAGCCCCGGCCAACTGGACCAATGAGGAGCGGGAGGAGAAGATTCAGGAGGCGCTGGAGAACTCCCCGTACAGAGAGAGGGAGACGGAGAGAGGCAGGAGGACCAGCGGAGGAGGAGGAGGAGGAGGAGGGAGGAAGGCAGAGGAGGAGGAGAACGAGGAGGCGCTCAGAGTCAACCTGAAGCGAGTGTTCCAGGAGGAGGGGCTGCTGGGATATGACCCCAGCCTCGGCACCTGCACAGGTGAGGCCTGTTCCTAGTATGATAACAGATAACTGGTACTGTGTATTAATTGGTAAGACATTGTTGGTGTCTCTGTTTCAGTACACAGAGACAGTGTTTCCCACCTGGCTCAGCTGGACCTGGCCTCAGCCGACTGCACAGTGAGACACACACTAACATGCACCATACATACACACATTACCGATTTTCTTTTGTCTCATTAAAAAAAACAAACAAAGCCTCGATTTGTAAACCCCCCGCTGCCTCTTTTATAGGTAGCCATGGCAACAGCGTTACACATAACTTCCTGTCAGGATGAGTTCCGCCAGCAGCAGATAGCGGTGCTGTGGAGAGCCAGCGGAGCGACACACACACAGGTAAACACACACACACACACACACACACACACACACACACACACACACACANACAGGTAAACACACACACACACACACACACACACACACACACACACACACACACACAGATATAAAAACAAAAATACACACAGCGACTAGCCCAAACTCAAACCAAGTCTGAACCCTCAAAAGGCCGTCTGGTGCAGTCCCCACGGTGACAGGAAGTCCCCGTGGGCTGATGTTCAGTCAGGTTAAAGCCTCCACTGAGATATACAAACAAAGGCACACACACACACACACACACACTGCTGATGTTCTCACCCACTGCGCTCCCTGTGTGTGCAGAGACATCTGGTGTGTGGGCCTGTGAAGACTCCTGGTTCTCAGCTCACTGCCGCACAGTACCTGCAGTAAGACACATCACTGCCTCTGTTTATAACTGTGACTCGTCTGTCCTCGTCTGTTGTCTTTTCTCATCACCTCTGTCTTCATTTTCCGTCTTTCCTCTTCCCCCTCTCCTCCAAACAGAGGCCAGTTGCCCAGCTCTTCACCACTCACATGTTTATCACAACAACAGTCTCACTTGAATCTTCTCTTCTCTGTAAAATTGCAGTTGTAATTAAGCTAAATTAAAAGAACTCTTACTCTGCTTATCGTCATCTCTTCGTTATCGCTGTGTATTTTCTGTGTGAATGATTCTTCTGTTGTTTCTTTCTTCCTCCTCTCCTCCAGACTGAGAAGAGGTCAGATGAAGGAGGCCTCAGAGATGAAGTATGGAGATCAAGTGGAAGGTGTGTTCACTGTCGTTATGTATATTTGGGTTCTCGTTGTTCATCACATGCTCCTTATTTCTCAAACTGACTGGATAGAATGAATGAACTGGAGTGAAGTCCCACCTTCTCCCTCTTGTCGTCTTTGTAGGTCAGACGTGGGATGACATCATCAGGGTCATGACCTCTGCCACCGTCAGATTTGAACTGCTGTCGACGGTGCACACCAGTCCTGTGAGTCATCGCCGCAGCGCCGTGTTAGCACCTGAATGTGTCATGATGTGTCCACGGTGCCCATGTTCTTGACTTGATGAGCCTTGTCAGTTATGAGCAGAAACTGGTGACAGTTTGCCCTTTGATGTAATTGGTAGAGTCAGAATGATTGACAGCTGTCTGTGCAGGTGACACTGGACGTCCAGAGGGAAGGGGGCGTGTCCACCAAAGGGCCAAGAGGAGGAGTGTTTGTGATGTACAACTGCGCCCGGCTGCACACTCTGTTCGACAGCTACGAGCGAGGAGTGGAGAAGGGTGAGAAAGTTCAGCTGCTGTTTGATGATGTCATCTGAGTCACAGCCTGATTTATTTGTTTTCATTTAATCCCATTGAGCACTAAGAACAAAATCCGTCAGATCATTGAACGTGATGAGCTTGTTTAAAAACACAACATGATGATGATTAACCTCTAAATCTGCCAGTTTACTATCAAGTGTCTGTTTGATAAGGGAGTGATTTCGGACACAGCTGTCTCAAGTAAACAGGCTGTTCAATGCTGTGAAAGACATCTTCAACATAGAGAATGAAAGGGCTCTAATGTGTGTTCAAGACAGCAGCAGTTCTGCACTAGACCCTCTGAGGGATCAGGAGTTAGGTTCAGCTGTGGGTCATTGTTTTTTACATTCTTCAGTCGGGGACAAACAGAGTTTCACAGGCACAGTTTTATTTGAGTGTTTTGTTGTGTTTAAGAAAACATAATATAAAACTGTTTTTGAGTTGTACCTGAGGCTCTGGATCATTTTTAGCATGAGTAGCTGAGGGCTAACAGAGGTACTGCAGCTTATGTTAATACTCAACATTAATATCAGGCTCACATATGCAAATGTATTTGTTAGGTTTCATTTAAAATGCAGTTGACGCTCAATCAACAGTGACCTGTTCCATTTCTAGTTGAACCAACGTTCACTCTTGACCCACCACTGCTTTATGGGGTCAAAGCTCAGTACTTCTAAAATATTAATTAGTAACAAGTCAAAATCTGTGTTTCAGCCCATATGTTCATGTTCTGACTGTTCATCTGCAGGTTTATACCCAGAAATCCCTGAAGGCTCCCAGCTCGACTTCTCTGCCCTGAAAGAAGAGGTAAGACTTTCTGCTCGTCTGTGCTCTTGTTTATTTTTCCTCCTGTCAAACTATAAACTGTTCACTTCACTCGTCCTCACAGTAGAATTCCATGTTTAATCCAATCACCTGTGTTTTGATTGACAGGGCGAGTGGCTCCTCCTCTTCAATTACCTTATTCCGTTCTCCGAGCTTCTGGACCAATCAGGACAAGCGTTGGACTGTGAAGGGGGAGGAGCCAGAGTCAGTATTAAGACTGAACAGGTCAGTGGATTGAGATGAAGTGATCATTCGACCACAGGCTGCTTTAAGATGTTTGTCTAACTCATATGTGTTTGTGTTCTTCAGATCTGTAAATTTCTAGTGTCTCTCAGTAAAGACTTCAGCTCCTACTACAACAGAGTCCACGTGCTGGGGGTGAGCATGTATTTACTGTATATACTCATATGTAAAGTCGGTGTTGAGTTTGTACACTATATGTATGTGTGTGTGTTCTGCCTTTCTTTCCAGGAGCCACTGCCTCATCTCTTCAACCAGATGTTCTGTCGTCTCTACCTGTTGAGAGCGTTGAGAGAGCTCTACCACAGCGCTCTGGACACCCTGAACCTCCCCCCCATCAGGCAGCTATAGCCTCCATATAACCACCCTGTGATCACTGCTGCAGCTCCCCACCCACCTCACACACACTCACCCATCATTTACAACTGTAGCTTAATCACACACACACACACACACACACTTCATTTAGCAGTATGTCATGGTCACATGTTCGTCCTGTTGGCAGTGTTATTCCACAGTCTGAAGCTGTTCCTGTGAATCTGGATCAGGGTGGGCGGAGACTTCCCTCCCCTGACTGTGCATCAGGATTTTAACAGTTAAATGGTCCCAGTCTCAGAGTCTCTGTGAGAGACTTCTTCTATGAATTTGGTGCCAAAATCCTACCAGTAAACAAGACCTCCAGTCTAAACTAAGACTTGTTCAACTTTTTAAATGGCCTCATTTTATCACAGTGTCCCCCAGACTCCCCTCTGTGAAACACATAGGTGTCTTAGTCACTGCCTGAAGACGTTTGTTTTTACCTTTTAATAACCTGTTGATCGTCCCATTTCCTGTGTGTTCCCCACCTTGTATTCTCGATGCCACACAAATATTTATTGTCTGTTGAAAAAAAGAGATCTGTACAGAATATATCTTCTGCATATGAGTCTTAATTGCCGTGTTCATATTATTATCCTGAACCCTCACAGTTATCCTGCTCGACAAATCTCACATGTTCACTGTCTACAACATGTGCCAGATGTTCCAGGTGTTCATCAGTTATTAAGCAAACGCGTCCGTTAGCAGCATCTAGGGCATCAGGCCACGACGTTAGGAAATGCATGACCAGGCATGAAAATAATATATATGAAGAGTTTTATGCCAAAAATGTTATTTATAAATTTTGGTATGGAGAATTAAAGACCTGCAGTGTGTTGCCATTTCAGTTCAGTTACTCTCTGTTCAAATGTGCCATAGCTTGTTTTCACTTTCACATTATTTTTTGTATGGTTTTTTTTTTTTTTTTTTTTGGAACAAACAGCTGATGTGAACAGTATCAGATATCTCACAAACTTGTCGCTGCATGAACGGTTGTTTGCAAATGTTGGATTAATTTTAATGAACTTTTTTTTTTAAACCTTTTATTTCCTATAAATGAAACAGTGGATGGTTTGTAACAAGCTGGTTTACCACAGTATTAAAGCAGGAGCGATGCAGAATGAGGGACTTTGATTTTTCCTTTGACTGTCTCACTAATAATAATAGATACAGTTTGTTCATTTGAACCATGTGTGTTTCTGTTGTTGCCCAGTGTTCACCCCTCAGGCCTCGACATCTCTGACCTTCTGTATGTATTTAATCTGTGCTGTGTTAACTCATCTGTCCTCACTTCAGTGCCACTGATTTTACTTTTAACAACTGATCCAACAGCCCATAATTAATGATTTTAAAGACAGAAGACAAGTTGTTTTCAACAGTAAAAAACAGACTTGACCTCCCAGGACAATCCTTCCCATCCTGAAGAATCTACACACCTGTCAAACATCTGTCCAGCTCCACTTCCTGTGTCCTTCCTGTATTAAACTAACCATGAGCGACTCTCTGCCTGTGTGTTTGTCTCCGCCTGTAGAAGCATCTACACACTGAACCTGCTGTCATTCTATAGATGAACCTGCTCGTGCTCCACGGACATCCAATAATAACCCTCTCACTGCGTGGACACGCTGTGAGCAGTGAGCCACCGCTGCAGAGAGAACCTTGGTCATGTGATCTGCCATAAACTCAAAAATTTGAGTATATCAGAGCTTAAATATTTGGAGTAACGTTAACGTTTCCATCTGAT
>JBBMOC010001006.1:0-15514 GCA_037975185.1 Centropyge bicolor | reverse complement strand
TCTCTCTCTCTCTCTCTCTCTCTCTCTCCCGGGACTTGGCCCACCTCCTCAGAATAGCGCTTCGTTAAACTCTCGGTGATACCCGAGATTTAGCCGCACGATGAGCGGAGAAGCGTCCGAGCATCTTCCTCCGAGCGATCCTCACATCCTCCTCATCCTCACTGTCACCATCCTCCAACCCGCAGAGCTTTGTTTTCCTTCCTCCTCTATGAACCTCCCTCTGTCGATAGCATGCTCATCATCATCATCATCATCATCATCATCACTGGCTCTCATCTGCTCTTCCTCTCCTGCATCCTCCTCCTCCTCCTCCTCCTCTCTGTCCTCACGCCTTCCTCTCCGCGGCTCTGTCCCGTGGCTCGTCCCGTGGCTCGGCTCTGCAGCCCAGTAAGTGTGTCATGCTGGGGAGGAGAAGCGCATCATCCAGGGCAGACATATGCTGCCGATGGTGAGACAGGCAGCCAGGAAATCCCTCACCACAACCAAAAGCCCGATGCTCGGAGAAATTAGGACAATGATTCAGTCAGAGCTGCGCATCCATCCCAGAATATTAAACTCTTGAATCACATCATGGTCCGTGTGTTTGTTTTAGTTCCACCAACAGTTAACAGCAGGAAAGATCTGATGGCATAGTGGCCACAAAATAAATTCAAAGGATGTTATATAACAAAGTCATAATACCACATGTCAGGTGTGATGAAATATTTTGTATGCAAAGAATTCAAGTCCAGCCTCAAGGGATTTTTTAATGTAGTGGATTCTTCATTTCATTACGTTTCCAAATGCAAAATGTCCATGTACACGAATACTATATGTTGATTTTTTGGATTATTTCATGAACTGTTTTTTTTTTTTTTTTTTTTTTAATTAACATTTGAACAAAATCACTTTTTTCTTTTATTTTTCTTTTGTTGCCCAAACCAAACCACAGGATGCAAACCTGACTCTGGGGTCACAGTCCTGCACTTGTTGTGCTGAGTGTCACAAAAAAAAGGAAAATTTGTCCATGTGCATGAATCCTATAGATTCAATTCCATGACTGTTTCAAAAATTACACTTCTGTTTTCATGGTTTGGGCCCCTTTGGCCACTGTTCACTGAAATGGTTTTCCCTTTGTGGCTATTTCGTGTTTCAACATGACAAAGCCCCAATGGACAAAGCGAGATAACAAAAAGAAACGGTTCACCCAGTTTGGTTAGAACCTGACTGACCTGACCTCAACCGCATCCAACAGGTTTATTATGCACTGGAACACTAACTGTGACCCAACATCCGTGGCTGACCTCACTGATGCTTTTCTGTCTGATTGGGAGCCAATCCTTATAGACAGCCTGAAACCAGAAGGACTGAGGTTTGGCAGCGTATTAACAATCATGGCTTTGGTGTCACATGTCCAACAGTCCTATACAGGTATAATATTCCGTCCATATACTTGTGTCTCTATGATTAAATGTAACAGGCCTTTTTCACAGCAGATAATTTTTTTTTATGTCAAAGTAGGAAATAATAAAAATTAATGATTCCTGAATTCCATTTAGCTGCTTTGGGACACTCGAGCAGAGCCTTCGTTATCATTATTAGTAACACCTTTTTGCCTAAAGCAGAGGTCCAATCAGCCACAACTGACATCACCTGTTTCAGTGCACAGAGCCTTTAAAACCAGGCAAATTATGAACCTGGATCCTTTAGTCCTTGTCTGTGAATCTACCAGAAAATTGCATCAAACTTCTTTGTTTTATTGCCTAATTGCTGTGTTGTTGTTTTTTTTTAAAAAGTTCTGTTAAAATGATATTTCTGTAATTTTTCTGTTTTCATTTTTCATATTGACACAGATTGATCATCAAAAATAAGATTTGAATAAGGAATTTACTCTAGTCTCCTTTGGCACAGGAGGTTGAATAAATAAATATTTACTTCTATCATACCCACTGTTACAAAAAAAAGTTAATATTTATGGTGCTTTCCCCCCCAATCATCCTAAAATCAGGCAAAATCTCTACACGAATGGAAATTATATAGGGCGCAGTTGATACCTTTAACCACAGGGTGGCGACAGAGCATCGCCAGTTTTTACTCAAGTGTCAGTTTGGCTTTTTTAGGTTGTGCTGTCTTCTCCCGTTGTTGGTTAAGACATGATCTGTTTTCTTTTTTTATTTCTATTCTTCACATAATGAGTATCAGAGATGCTAATTAATTTTTTAAGCCACATAGTAAAACACACTTTCAAACCTGTCACACATTAATTCTTAAATAGAGTCTAAAATGAAAACTCATTTGCGGTGACATTTTTTCTTTTGTCATGTTAAAAAAAAAAAAAAAACACTTTGAAAGATCTTTGTGACATTTTCACAATATTGGATTCACAACTGCTTCAGCAGGAATATCAGTTTTAAATAATTCAAGCGTACATCCAGATGTTATTGTCACATCTCTCTGTGGGATCTGACCTGATCAAAGAAACTGTGATTTGTATTCAGGTGTAGCAGAGCAGTGTAGGTTTTTTCGCCTTTATTTTGACTTTAATAACTTTATACCCTTGTGTATTTCTGCACAACAACCACAGAGGACGAGAGGACGGGGACAGGGGAAATCGTCCTCTTCACATTGTTGTGTCCACAGACAGGACGTCAGTCAAACAGCCACAGCGGCAGCCATCGTTGAAATCATAATTTGTGTATATGTTTTACAAAACCGCCACATCTCCGAGCCGATTAGTTACCAGAGCTTGTCTTTCTTTTTCTTTTCCAGCAGACGCTCAGCAAGACGTCGGACCTCGGAGGTGTCTCCATCCGCAGCAGCTCCTGCTCTTGCAGCGGTTGTTTTGAACCCAGGTTTGTTTGTCAGTGTGTCAGTGGGATGTTTGATGCAGCTCTGCCTTTGTGATGGTTGACTGCAGCGCTTTTCAAACCAGGAATGAGGACCAGGCCCGTTTCCATTGGGCATCCATACGGGGAGGGTACTGGTATGTCTGAGTAATCCTGCTCTACCGTGACTTACACGTCGGGGACTGAGCCCCGAAATCTGGCAAAGCCGTGTTTCTACCTTCTTAGCTGCACACCACGGCTTTATTTCTGCCTCTGACAGAGACAAAAACACATCTGCTCTACAGACCACCGCAGGACGCGAAACAAAAGAGACCCAAATCCTGATCCTCAGCGTGAGGCCTGAACCTGCGTGTGCCACAGTGTTTAGTCTGTAGATGTTTGTGTTACTCCACAGTGACATATTTGCACAGACAACCCGAAGAAAAAAAACGTTTTTCTCCTCCCGCAGCAACAATAGACGCAGAGTTTTTATTTATGAGATTTTATCGAGAGATGTGGGCGAGGAGACAAGTTGGCAGGTTTGAGAAACAACACCAGCTCGTCTCTGACAATGGAAGACATTCCTCACGTTGAGGAAACTCAATTCAGTCTTTAAACCTTACAATCCGTTCTAGAAACCTGCTTTCCTGAAATTTATGGCGACTCCTTGTTAGGATTTCCAAAAGATCCCAAATGCGGTTTAATCATACGCATCAAATTATGCAAGACAAGACCTCAAGAGCTCTGCATTTACTGTGATGCTCCATAAAGCAGCAGTGTTTTATATTTCACTCTCTTTATGTGACATTTCTCTACAGTGCAAAATGATCATTATTTCCCCTTGAAGTTCCCTTTAAATATCTTCTTCTGGACGCATCATAAACTTAAGATCTCATTTTTATGGCTGCGGCGTCACATTAACATTCAAGGTGATTTGTGCACCTTTGTCTGTTTTTCTCCTTGACGCACAGACAGAATGATAGCGAGAGGTTGTTTTTTTTTCTCTCTTTCATTTTAGAACATTTTGATCCGTACTGAACGACCTGTTAAAACTGAAACGTCTCATAACTAAAAGTTGATGATTCGTCGCATATTAATAAAACACTAAGTATGAATGAAGAGGTAATACGACAAGATGTTAACAACCATTGAATATTAAAAAAAAAACAAAAGAACAGTGGAAATAAGATAAGATAAGATAAGATAAGATAAGATAAGATAAGATAATTCTTTATTGATCCCCCATAAGGGAAATTCGGGTGTTGCAGCATCAAAAGCATACAATCAGGTATAAGTATAAAGTATAAAAAACTACATTTCAAAAAAAGGTATATACAACTTAGTATATAAGTAACAACAAAGTACAAGTGGAACCTAAAGTGGCTTAGTGAAGATAAAGTGACAAGGTCGATAATGCAGTATAGTTACGTAAATTGAGGATGTATAACTAAATTTAAGGTATTTAAAGGTTGTTTTGATTATATGAACCTATTGAAGAACCATATTTCTGTAGTGAAAAGATATGCTCATGTTCAAATTAGGTAAGGAGGCAACAGAAGAGAATCCCAGGTTGGAAAAATCTCCCCCCGACAAACCTGCACACATCAAGCGCCTTTGCTCAAAAATCACCTGATGTGTGCGTGTAATGCTTCAAATTTGTGTCGCGCACAGTAGCCGTGATAGTCTCTCACATTCGTCTGTGCTGTTTTTCATGCTAACAGAAACAAACATAACTCCTCGTGACAAGAAGCAGAGTATTCTCTAACTGGATTACATGCTGCAGTCATGTAAACAGCTACCCGTATCAACTCCTTTTGCATGTAAACACATACTGCAGCCCACTTCAAAATTCAGACTTTCTTTGATCAGGCTTCAAAGGATTATCCATTCGCAGTCTCCATGTAATCGTATTCAAGGATAAAGCATGCCTCAGTTTAATAGTCTGGTTTTGTAGTTTAACGCAATGTTTAGCATGTTGCCGCCAGCTGGTCCTGTCCCATCCCCGACACAAGTAGAACAAAGTTGAGTCGAGGTTGAGGGAGGAGGGAGGATGAGATGGAAGTGTGCCTCTCTCTCTCTCTCTCTCTCTCGATCACCATCTTTCTTTCCTTTCAGTCTCGCTCCTTCCTGCACACATCCGTCACATCTCCCAGCGATCCTGCCTCGCCTGAATAACTGATGACGGAGTGAATTCGGTGTCTGTGCAGCTCAGTGAAAAGCTTTCTGAAAGCATTTCTCATTGGGTGGTTTAAGAGTTTTATCATGGAGGAAGAATCAATGGTTGCATGCTGGACCACACAGACGCATGAGGAGCTGTGTTGTGGTCGTACTGGCCGATGGACACATGATGAGGAGTCAGAGACCTGTTTGAAGTGGTGATTTCATGTATGTTAAGTTTTGGACGTTATGGATAATAACAAACTGCTTTAGCTTCAGAGTGTCATCCAGATGCGTCTAATGTATTTTGACTGATGTATGATTATAAATAAAGTTTTGAAAATGCTCATCCAGGCTGGACACATTTGCTGGAATTTGCAAATGTGGAAGTGGACTTGAGTAGGTCTTTTTTTCAAATAGTCATATGGATAGTTTTGGTCAGGAAATAAGACAAATTAGCTGTTTTGACGTTTCGGTATTAGGCTTCCTGACACGTATGTGTGTGTGTATACGGTCACACAACATTACACTGAATAAAGCCTGAAGGTGTGTGGACACCTGGTTGTATTTTAAAGTAATTTGTCAGCCAGATCAGAATCACCAAATCTTTTCTGTTGATCTTTAAACATGTGTGTGTGTGTGTGTGTGTGTGTGTGTGTGTGTGTGTGTGTGCAGTCCCAGCAGGGTGTCAGTTCAAGACGTCCTCAGAGAGCTGACGTCACTTTGACATTTCCCTCTCTCCCTCTCTCTCGTTTCTGCCCCTGTGATCTCTCGGCCACGTCTCATGTTCATGTCTCATATGGATATGATCACATGTTTGGAGGTCTGACCCCTCGATCCACCGGCCCCCACCGTAATAAAACTGCACGAACCTGTGCTGAATTTACACTCGGTCTGAAAAAGAGAAAACAGAGGATATCCTCCGCCTCACATCTGATCACATGTCAAAGATCAAGGTGGAGGAGATCAGAGCTTTCCTCACGCTGCCCCACGACGTTTCACATGTCGGATCGTTTTACACAAAGCAACAGAGCTGATCTTCACCACATGGGATCTCATATAAAAACACTGACTATAAAAACTGTTTGTAATATATACATTTTTTTTTTGTTTTCCAGATTCATGTCATCACTCAAACTTTCAATTCATTTGTCGGTTACAAGACTGAACCTGATCAATCGTTGAGTCATTATCAACAAATTCCACTTTGTCCTTTTATGGATATGATTGTTGTCATAAAACACATGATGTCATTGTTTCTCAAACAACCTTAAAATCCAAATCCCTGAAATTATGATCATAACTCTGACGTACATGTTTTTGTAGATTAATATTTACTTTGGGGTTCATGTTTTAGTTCTTCTCTTTGATGAGAGAAAAAAGAAGAATTTTCTTTGTTTATCCTCGTCTCATGGCCTTAAAATTAAAACCTTGTGAATTTCTATTTTATCCAAATACAAGCTCAGTTTTGGTTTTAATTATTTTCATGATTTTTGATTCATAAAAACATCAAGCAGATGAAGAGTTTTCTTCGCCAACTCCCAAAACACCAATCACAAGACACGAGGCATATTTGAGTGTTTATTTTTATTCTACACTTACAAAAATGTCAGGTAATAAAAAGTAGTTGCTATACACCATAAAAACAATATAGAAAACATTGTGTTTGCCATCAAAAAAATGAATTACAGTATTTTTTTTTTTTCAAAGAATAAAGGCACATGTTTCTCCCTTGAAGACCCTTACTGTATTTACACAAGAAAAAAAAAAGTATTTCTATGTGGTTCCTATTTTCTTATTGGTTTGACACCCATTTGTGTGTATGTACATGGGTACAGTCACAAACACACACACACATGAACACAAACATAAACTCACATACTCACTCAGGCGGTCACTCACGCGTCAAAGTCTACTTTCTTTCATTTGTAGAAAATGAACCTTTTTTTTTTTACAGCGATTAAAAAGTGTCAAATGTAACATCTTCTAAATACAGTAACTGAGGCAAAATATGAACAAGGTGAGGCCAGAAAAAATCACTATTAGGCACATTTTTTTCTATATACATTTCACCTAAAGGAGCCCCTCAGTGTTACATGACGCACAGATGAAGTTATTGTTAAATCACTCTGGCTTGTGAAGCAAGTGTATTGAAACATAAAGGGGCGTTTGTTTCTCGACATGAAGGTGAATTTTTATTGTGCCTGGATCCCAACCTGAGAGATTTATTTTCACTGTCTGGATCCGAAGAGATTCACCGTTTGATGGAGGAGACAAATGCTCTCACACACCCGTCCATGGCCGACAAATAAAAATTAAGAATGGCACTTTTTTTTTTTTTTGAGGATATCAAACAACTCAGCTTGACAAAATGGCATCGCTGTGGATTTTGCAGATGCAATAATGTCAAAGAGAAAACAGGCATCCTCATAAATTCAGTCATGTTTTGCATTATCTGATGAGTCACTGCAGAGAAGTGACGATAAATGAGTGGAAATTGCTAAACATTTTAAATGTTTTATCCCAAAACAACATGTCGGAGTCATTATGTTGCCAGCACACAAAACAAAATGACACATTATAAAAGGAAGCACATGCGTCTTGACACATGCTTTAAATTCAAAGTGTTAAATGATTGATATTTTCTATCACTGACTTCTTTAGGAGTGTAACTGTATAGATGTATGTTTTTTTACATACAGTTTCGGAACAGAACTAGTGGAAAACACTGCTGGCTAAAATTGTTCTATCCATCTACCTGCCCCAGATTTTCTCACCCTAAGTACACACAACACTTATTGCTGTTAGAAAAGTAGATAATGGAGCAGCTCCATCTGCTCCGGGCTGCACACTTCAACAACACAGATGTTTCTGTTCACAGCCAGTTTTTAAAAGTAAAAGCTGTAATCAACGATAATGGTGATAACACACAAACAAATGCAAAAAAAAAAAAAAAAAACAACAACTCTAATACTGTTTTCTTGAGAGACACAGGCCTGAAATAGTTCCTCCAGTGTACGATGAAGTCAAATTTGAACTCCATTCACAAGGTGAGTCTCTTTTCTTTGACCCAAACAAAGATGGCAGCCAGAGAAGTAAACCATTGTTCAATGAATGTCACACATGGCCCATACAACCAAAAGCTTGTAGATGAAGATTCAACAAGTTTTTAAAAAACTGTTTTCTATTTCAGTGCAAAATTTTCAAAATGTAAAAATGATAACATACTAAAAGTCCTTTTCTTTTCTGCCATTTGAAGCCACCAAAGTGAGGATTATTATACATTTAAAGATTCACTTGTAGATAATCCTTATTGATTTCTGAACGTTGCGTTCATCGTTGCTTCCGAAAGATGCCGGGGCAACGCTTGCATGTTCATCGTGTCTCAGCGTTTCATCACACACATCTTTTCTCTGAAGTGATTCTGCTCAGCTGGAAAACTCATCACTGCTCTACATTGTTCTCTTCTATCGTTCTTGTTAACCCCAAAAACCTCATCCCGTGTTTCTCCTTGCTTCGCTCCCTCTTCCTCTCTGAGATTGTTTCCCAGGCCGAGCTAACAGGAAGTGAGCACAATGTGTTGGCTCATGAGGGAGATAACACAGACAGGAAGGGGCGGGCGTAACAGCCCAGATGGACAGGAAGTGGACTCCGCTGTTTGGATTAGCTGATTAGAGGAGGGTGAGACGGTGTGGTTGAGATACGGCCAGACAAACAAGGAGAGAAGGAGGAGAACGAGAGAAGGACTGAGAGGCTGCTCTAAGTATATATATGTGAAGCCAACAGGAAAGCATTGAGAGGGCTTCCAGCTATTGTGTCCACCGTTTATCGAATGGCATTCCACGCAGGCCAGAGTTTTAAAGAAACAAGTTCCAGTCCAAACAAAATAGAATAAACAGGAGAGTAAATAAACAGTGTTCTCTAAACTGGGCCGAAATTTTAAAGAACAAAGGGACGGTCCTGAAGACACGTGGCTGAACTGGGCAACACAGTTCATCTGTCTCTTGTCAGCCCTCATCATTGACAATGAGTGACCTTTGACCCTTTATAAATGACCTTCAACTGCAAAATATAGAATTTATCTCCAGAACCTTCATTGATACGAGAAGTCAAAATGTCTGTAGTTTAATGCTAGTACATCAGAGGATACACTGTCCACCAGCCAAAGGGATCTTTCACTTAAATGGGCGCTTCTAACCTGGCAACCTGAATAATTATGAAATATAAGCTTAAACCCACAATAGAGCTGAAGCGGTTTGTCAATTTGTCAGTTAATCAACAATCGATTGATTGACAACAATTTCGCTCATCGATTTAGTATTTGGGTCACGACTCAAGCAAAAACATTTTGCTGGTTCCAGCTTCTTTAATGTGAGTTTAGTTGCTTCTTTTTTCTGTTTTGTATCATTGATAATTGAACATCTTTGGGTTTTGCATTTTTGGTCACATAAGAACAAGCAGCATCTTCGGCTCTATAGCCTCTGTCACCTGGGATAATGTCATGGGGCTTTATACACATTATACATAAAACAATTAATCAAATATTCAAGATAATCAGATTAATCAACAATGACAATAATGTGTCCATGGAGTGTGTTTCTGTTATGATTTTGCCTCATTGTAAGGAGGCACAAACAAGATCCAGGTCAGTCAAAGGATTCAAGCTTTGTTTAAAGTGAATCATCAGTGCTGAGCTTTTTGTGTCTATAAATATGTCTGAAAATCAAAATTTAGATTTTAGAGTTTATGACCAGATGCCAGAAAGGATGAGAGGTTAAAGTTATTCAAGCCACCTCAGAGCCATCGCCTCTGCCCAACTAGCTGCTCGTGCCACTCGCCGTTTCCTGAGTTGTCTGAATGACTTTTGTTGTAGTAGGCCTCAGAGAATTGGGCTTTCATCTCAACAATAACTGTGATGATGGCTTCTGTCAAATAAAGCCTGGGAACACGCTGTAACTCTGTCTGAGCTGCAGTCGTGCCGTTTCCTTTCTGTCCTTCTGTCTGTTGTCTTTTCTCTCCTCGAAGCTGGGAAAAATGGACAAAATGACTAACGTAGAAAATGACTCCTCACTAATTTTAGATGGATTTTTCTTTTGGGTTTCCATCTTGAAAAAACTGTAGTGCAGTAGTGCTAAAATATCAGAAACGTGGACAAACACCTCATGTTATCTCAAGAAGTGCTGCAAGATTGCATCCAAAGAAAAGCAGTGAATCTGTAACTATATGGAACAAGAAGTCAGTATATCACAAAATGACTCATTGGATACACAGACTGATGAACAGTGTGAGTTTTCCATAGTCTGGCTTTCCTTAAAGACAGTTCTTTTTAGTATTTCAGGTGAGCAAGCACCACCGGCATCTCGCTGTGATCAAACAATTCCAGCCTCTTTGAGTTAAAACTCTTGTGGCTGCTCAAAGTTTTTCACCTCGAACAATAAAGCCCTCAAGCGATCGTATTTACAAATCAAATCAGCAACTTCAGATCAAAAATAAAATCACCTTGTTTTTACCGTGTTTGTGGCCTCTTTGTCAAATATTAAAAAAACAAAAAAACATCAAAGCTAGAAGAGATTAGAGACCATCAATACCAAAGAGAGGAGCGAGACAGAGAAAGTATGGCAAAAATCAACATGGAGCTGCTTTGACATGCACCATTTTGCATCCCCAGTGGGACAGACATAAGCTAATTTAAAACTTATATTTAAACTGCAATATTAGTAAACAGTATATCCAGATCATGACTTAATATAGTATGTGCCTCTATGTTTAGTTGTGCATTAAAATGACAAAAAAAAAAAAAAAAAAAACACAGACTACAAACCTTCAGCTGAGCACAGTCACTGGTGGTGATGGGGGTGGGGATGCAAAATGGTGCAGCATAAAGGAGCTGAGACACGAATTGAATGCGTGACAAATTTGAATAATTGAGTAACATCATTCGCCTGCAGTGAACTGATTAACCCATCAACTAGCCAAGATAAACTCTGATTGGCTACGGCCGAAGCTGAGTTTTATCTGACCGGGCCTTCAGGTGTTCTCAGGTAGAAGAGAAAGGGTTTTGATTGAACATTACAACACTGTGATGGAATAAAGTGCATCCTCACGGTGCGACTCAGCAATCCTCTAAAATCTGTGAAGCAGTCAGTTTTCGCTTTCTCCTTTGACGTCATGTCCTGATGTGACTTTAAATATCTTTCCAACGCGTCACTGGAGAAGACAAAGGGCATGGTGTCGTCAAATGAAGAGATCTCCAAAAACTTGCCGGAGCTTCCTGGAGTTTGATGAAGCTCTGATTTACTGACTGGTGGTGAACAGACTGGGGAGGCTCGACAAACTAACGGACTCACTGAATTACACTTGATAGAAAAAGTTAGATGTTGTTACACTGGAAACAAGAGAGCCCTGATTCTGTTTCCAGAAGCGAGAGCAGTCTTTGGAGGACACGGTCGCCTGCTAGATGGAAGATTCTTGTCCAGAAACAAAATGGACAGCATCAAATCCTGGTTCTATGTGTGTGTGTGTTAATGTGTGTATTGACATGTGAGTGTGTTTTTATGGCTGTTGTCAATGTGTGTGTGTGTGTGTGTGTGTTTTGGCATCTTCTGTGCTCATTAGCAGACGGTCTCCATTAGTATTGATGGTAGTACTCAGGTCCGTCCACGCCGTACAGCTCGGCCAGGGTCCTGAACCTCGGCCCCCAGTCGCTGAGGAAGTCGTAATCCAAGTTCGAACCGGAGGAGGAGCTCTCCAGAGAGCTGAGGCTCCCGGCTAAAGACTCGGGCCCCTCGTAGCCGTAGATGTGGAGGGTGTCGTAGGGGAAGCCGTCCCTGTCGTGATCCGCCTCGTCCTTCTTCACCTCGATCATCATGGCCATGTCGCCCTTGCACGCCGTGGGCTGAGAGTGGTGAGGGGCTTTCTGGACCATGGCGTAAAGAGAGGGGTGGGGGTGCTGGTCTGGGTGACGGAGCAGGGAACCGTCGTGGCAGGCGGAAGACAGGATTGAGACATCGTAGCTGAAAGATGGGAATACTTTACGTTAGCTTGCTTCATCTCTTCAGTGGGTCACGAACATTTTTCGAATTTCAATCATGTCAAGCGCATCAGGTCTGCTGTCATGCTCAGTTCTAGATATGACAAAAATAAACAGTGAGACTATCAAAGGGAATAAAACCTAAAAGATGATTTGATATAATTTTCCTCCTCTTTCAGCGTCTCTCCGTGTCGGGGTCGCCACAGTGGATCATCTGATCTCGCCGGCGAACCGAGCCTCGCTCAACCCGGCACGGAAATCTGATTGATATGATCTGCATATTTGATTTGGCATAGACCTTTGACGCCTGTTATAAGATACGATATTTAATCCTATTTCACAACTATGAAGAAGATGGAAGATTTTTATCTTTCTGAAACATAAAACCCATTCAGAAAGTTTTATTTATATAGTTTAATATCATAAATCACAAGTTGTCTGAAAGGGCTTTTTAATCTACCATATATTTATTTATATGAGCGGAGAAATGTCAATAATAATTTCAGTTTACTTTCCATTGCTCGTCTCATCCGCTCAGGACTCAATGCACTTTGCAAATGTTCACTACTTTAGCCAAGCCGTCGCGTCTTTTGACAGTGTTCAGCGTGATGCAGTGAATGTGGATAGTATGGAGGATTATATGTGGATTTAATACTGTTTAAATATGGATAAGATTAGATTCAGATTATATTAAACTTTAATGGTTCCTTTGGTGTAAACTGGGTCAGAAAATTGACAGATACAGCAAAGAGATACAGAAAAAAAGTAGTCCATGGAATAAATAGAACATCAATACCAAGAAACATTAATGGTAAAGATATAGAATTAATGTATTTGTTGCACTGACTTTTTAAAACATAACAGTCAAGATTATTTTGTGTCAATGGCGAAAAATATTTGACACTTCCTGTATTTTGTGAGAATTAAACAAAAAAGGAAAAATGTACCATATCAGCACATTTTGGTTCAATTCAGGATTTCTGACTCTACCTACCCATTAGTGTCCATCTCTCCGCCTCCCTCCTCATCGTACGTGACCAGCTGCTCGTGAATCTCCCCGCTGTTCTTCATACTGGCCAGAGAATCCTTCTGGTAGCGCTTCCTCATCACAAACAGGATCACGATGACTGAAAAGCACAGCAGAGGAATACGTGTTATTTTAGAGCATATTACTATTTCTGTGCAGGTTTTTGCTGAGTGTGAATCACGTTTGACTGCACACTCATCATCTTGTTGAAATGATTTGCTAAGTTCAGACCAAAGGGGGCAGAGGTTAACAAAACTGAACATGAGACGGGCTGTGATTGACACTGATTGACAACCAGTGCAGACACTTAAAAAAACATCATTTCACATTTGCACCAGTGTGGAGTCCTTGCAACACTAAAGCCATGAAAAAACATTCACTGTCTGAGAAACAAGTAGGTGAAAAAGTAAATATAAATTGGGTCCAAAAACGTAAAAAAAAATATTTTCACATAAACACTGAAATAATCAGAAAGTTTAACAGTATGTTCGAGAGATTCTGCAAAATCTAATTTAAACCCATTTGTGGTATTGACCGACTTAATTCAGATTTCCTTGAGTTGTGTTCAGGTGACGCTTAGGAGGATTTCATCTTCTCGTCCGAGGCTCGTTCAAGCAACTCAACTTGAGCCAGTGTTCACCTGTTATAAATATGGCTGTGCCTCATGTTTCCAGCAGATCATTGCTGACTAAGTAGCACTGTGATAGTGGGAAACATCAGAACTAAGTGAAAGTGTCTGAAGTCACATTGTTATTCTAAGCAAAGAGGAACTTTCTCACTGTCAGTTCCTGGCTGGAGGGGAGGTTTCTAAAGAGAGAAGTGCATGAGACTCTAAAGTTCCATCAGTTGTATCCAAAAATGACCATCAGAAGATCAACACATCAAACTTAGTTTCCTGAGAGACCGAAAAGCAACTTCATCACAGATACATAATTTGTGGAGAAGGATTCATTCTGATGATGACCTCAAGGTGTCCTGGTGTCCTGCCTGTCATTGACTCCACCATAGTCACCTGACTTCAACCCCATTTAACATCCAAGGGACAGCTGACAAAGCAAAGCAGGTTGAGTTCTTGAATGAGCCTCTGACGAACAGATCGAGTCCACCTGAATTCAAGGTAACACACATTTGCTTTAGTTTGATTTCTGATCTAGAAAAAAAATGCAGAATCTTTATTTCTTATATTAATAATAATAATATTTCTTTCAGCTGTTTCAAGCCTTAAATCCTTAATATATATAAGTGTAAAAATGCCTTTGTTGCATATCTTATCAGTTCAAGAAATTAGTAGCTATTGGTAAAAATTGAAGACATCCATAAAAGAAGACACAGAGAGATTGCCCTCCCATCTTCCCTGTTGGACCAACACTTCTATGAATTTAAAAACATGAGAGGGAAAAAAATAGGCCAGAAAAACCACAACAGAATAAGAATGGGGGCAGGAAGCAAGTGAGGAAAGTGGCACACTAATGAGGGATTGAGACTAGAAAACAGAGCGAGAATGAGGAGTGGATGGTTTAAGGTGTCTGAGACGTTCGCCTCGAGCGTGAAAACCTCAAATGAATCTCCTCAGCCAGAGACAAACAGATAACACAAAGAGAGAGAGAGGAGGGTAAGAAACAGGAAGAGAGACTCGGTAAATACGGGAGAGGAAGTGGAAATGAGGAGAAAACAACATGAGAAAGAAAGGAAAGGGAAGGAGAGTCGGACCTGGCACATGACGAAGAAACAATTGAGAAAGAGGGAGACGGAGGTGAGGAGGGGGGAGGAAACAGAGGAAAGGAAGCAAGAGAGTAAAGACAAGAATGTGCGGATAAGAGTCTTAAAAAATATAAATCACAAAATGCCCAAACTGATATTTATTTATGCCAAGACCTGGAGCAGCTGTGTTGTCAATCAGGAGCAAAGATGGAGGCGGCGTGGTGGTTTAGAGCCACCAAGTCCACAGAGGAAGAGGGCTGTGGCGGCTGAACGGGTCAACAGAGACATTTCCTGCTGGTTTCTAACCCAAAACATTATGTCTCCCAAACCACTGATCAAGTTAGTTGGAGGCTAAACCAAACCTCAACCACAGCAGTGTCAGATCAGAAAATGTTTTTTTGTAACCGTGATTTGTAATGGTCTTGGACGGCGCTGGTAAATAAGGACGTCCTGCCGATGTGGGCGGTGGATCAGTAAACACTTATGTGTCACCCGTGGCCACGAATTATGGGCGGTTCCTGAACTGCTAACAGAGAGATGTGGGCAGCAAGGACTGAAAACCTTTCCCCAATATGTGACTTGAACAAGTTTGCCAAAGTCTGAAGTAAGGTCTTCTTTAGTTTCATATATTGCTGCACTTCCTGTTTTATTCTGTCACTCATCCCTCTTCTCGTTTCAGATCCTTACTTCCTGTCTTTGTCCCTCCCTAATTGGTTTCACCCAAGCGGCAACCTCCGCCGCTGAAAAATGAAGCCAATGCGGAAGTGCAAAAAAGCTGCAGTTCCTCGAATAACC
>JBBMOC010001005.1:0-15515 GCA_037975185.1 Centropyge bicolor | reverse complement strand
ACCTGCCTCCTCCTACGGGAGGGGGGTCTATCCCAAACCTAACCCTAACCCCTAACCCTAACCCCTAACCCTAACCCTAACCCCTAACCCTAATCTAGATTATAATCCCTAACCCTAACCATTCACCCAGTATTTCTTTCTAACCCTAAAAACAAAAAATAAAAAAATATATCAAAAATTGTACAGAAAAAGAAAAAAAACATAGTTCATAGTTCATATTCATTGTTGATAGTCATGTTAAAAATATATATATATGTAATACTTACCTTTTTATGTTAAATACTTACCTTTTTTATTTGCCTTTAAAATAATCAAAACCATTTGATATAATTTATGTTTATACTTACCTTTATTTATACTTACCTTTATTCACCTAATAAAACAAAAAAACACAAAAAAATAATAAATTAACAAAATTACTAAAAAAACATAATAAAATGATAAAATTATACAAAAAAATAAGTTCATGGTTCATACTTACCTTTAAAGATATGTGTTTATGTTTAAGAGCACTCTGAAAGAGAGAGAGAAAGAAACACAGTTAGTTTTGCAAGGGGGAGGAGCTATGAAGAGAACAAGCTCCTCACTTGAGCTCAGACCTGCAGAGAGGCAACATCTCTTTTACTGCAGAGCTAGTGTGCCAAAGACCTGAAGAAGACCCCACAGGATCGAAACGTCGTCGGTGGCACACACTTTTATTTGTTTGTTTATTTATTTGTTTATAAAATAATAAAACAGTTTTTCTTCGAACACGAATTTTTTCGAAGTCATTTTTCGTTTGGTATTTATTTTTAGATAAAGAAACAAAGTTCTACACCTCATTTAGAGGACATTTTTAGTTGTTTTTGTTTAGTTTAAAGGAAATATTTTCACAGATTTGTTCTTCGAATTTTCGAAGATATTTTGAGTTTTTTTATACTTACCTTTATTTATAAAGGACATGGATCAAGGCTGGACGACGGTGTGGTATGGGAGGAGGGCCCACCGCACCCGTCAGACCCAGCAGCAGGGGGACCAGTGGGTTGGGCGTTCAGGGTGGATGGCCCGCGCACCTACCTCCTCCTTTTGGAGGGGGAATCAAGCCCCTCGCCCTAACCCTAGAAGAGGTTGGAGGTCAAATTAGAGCCCTACCCTTTACTGACCCCTAACCACAGTAACCCTAGTATGAAAAATATAATTAATGAAATAATTACTAACCCTAACCACAATTATGGAAGGGTGTTTTGGAATACCATAACCTAAATTAAGTGTACATAAAGCCTAAATTTTGTGATTGTAACCTAAATTAAGTGTACGCCAATCCTAAATTTAACCCTAAAAGAAAGAAAATAAATTTATACTTATCTGGAGGAATCTGAAAAAGAAAAACACATTAGTAAAAGCAAGCAAAGGCATTTAAAAAGCCTAATCTTAGAGTTTAAATAAAGTTACATATGATGTTCTTACCTCAGAAGGCCAGCAGGGGGAGCCAGCCTATTACATAAAGGTCAAGAAAAGGACAAATCACTAGCTCTCTCCTTAAATTGTGGATGGACTCTGTACATGTGAGGGGTGCCCAAGATGTGCAAGGGGGTGCCATAAAGACTCCAGTGTGTCAGGAAAGCCTGAGGAAGACACAGTAAAAGTCGAAACGTCGCGCGCTGACACACTGAGGAAGTAAAAGCATGCAAAAGTGAAAGACAACAAGAAACAAAGACAAAGACAAAGAGAAAGAGAAAGCAAAGCCCAAGAAGAGGACCTGCAAAAAGCATGGACACTCAAGAACTGTAAAGAGCAAGGAAGCTCTAATTTTTTGATTTTTTTTCCAATTTGGAAATTTGTGGAGAGAAGCTACAGTGAGATAGAGGCCTGTCTGGGGTAAGAATTATCAAAATGAAAGCCTAAATTTAGTAGAGGGAGACAAGGTCGCCTAGCTTAATGGAGGGTGGAGCGTGCATTATGCTTCCTTAGGGAAGTTTTTTTCCTCAAACCTAACCCTCCGGGAAATTGACTATTTACAACCCGGTCAAATTTCACTTCTTATAATGTTTATGGGGGGCACGGGGTGGCCAATCGGATCACATGCCCCCACGGAGGATCCGCCACTGACACACACACCAACACACACAGTGTTTACATGTGACACTAGGACATTAGATATCATATCAAAAGTTCAAATCCTCCAGTCACTAATTCTGAGAGAAATCATACAGACATGTTGTATATATAGAGACGCTCTGAAGACTTGAGCTTCTCCTTTGAGACGTTGCCCACAAATAATAATAATATCAAGTAATAACGTACTGCTGTGCCTCGTTCTGCTCTTCTTCATCTCTTTCCTCTTCCTGGGTCCCTTCTTCATCTTGCTTCTCTTTCTTTGGCTCTTCTGGGCTCTTTTCTTTCGTCACCTCTTGGAGTCGCTCAAGGAGCCCTGAAGAAGAAAATCAAATCAAACCTTCATTCATTCTGAGATCAATAATTATACTTTCTCAGCACAACACTTTGACTGTGGACACTAAAATATCTACAGAGTCATTTTACTCCTTGGGGTCACCTTGTTAGTCGGGCTGATCCTGGATCCTCCCTTATCTCTGCTCACGTCCTCGGCTGCTGCTTCTTCTTTATACTTTTCCTCTCTTTCCTTCTTCTTCTCGTCTGAGGTCTTGAGTCACCCAATCAAAGCTCTGAGCACCAAAAAACATTCAATTAATACTGAGATAAATAAGCATAAGCATTTTTCACACAGCTGTAAGATCAATCCTTAGTAAACATACAGTGTCATTGGGGCCATTTCTGTTCCTTTTAGTGAGCCTCTGTTCTGGCACACATCAGCGACAACATGATGAAAGAGAATGCTGTACAGTTCCACTCACCTCTTCTCTGATCCTGGAGCTGCTCCTTCATGTCTGCTCTCATCGGGGGCTTCTTCTTCATTTCCTTCCTCCTGCTGTTTCCTCTGGGCTCTTCTGTGCTCTTCTCTTCCGTTTGGGCTCCTGGAGTCGTCCCACAGCAGCACTGAAGGGGAGCCAAAGACAAAACTAAGCCACATACTGTTTGTAATGCTGCTGTTTGGAATAGAGTAGCATTTGAGGAACATTCAGCGGTGGTGAAGCTCTTACCTGTTGGATGAGTTTGTCCTGATTCCTCCATGATGATGTCCAGGTGGAGGACTCAGTATACTTACCTCATTTGTCAGCAGCCTGTCTTTTCCCGGTGAGGAAAAGACCTTAATGACTACAGACATGACTATGACCCCCCGCCCCAGTGTGAAGCGTGCACCGTGGTCCTTGTTACTGTGGACTCCACTGTTGGTCTAGGGTGGGCGCAGAAAGACATGTGAACCCCCCTCACAGTCTTTTGACATCCTTTTCTACATCTGCCAGAAAGGAGCTTCTCTGTGAGGGCGAAACACGTGGGAGGCTCACGCAGACCCCCCCAGATCACCCCCTCCTCTGACAGGCACCCTGACCGGAGTCACAACAGCAGCGACAAGGACGTTGTTCTCATCGGTGCACGGTTCAAAGCAAGTCAAATCTAATACAGATCTATTACATATATTGAAATGAAGTCTGATCAGATAAAATCACATAAAATCAATTCAAAGAAAATCTGATCAGACAAAATCATAGGAATCTTATCTTCTAAAACCTATTCAACTAAAATCTTATCTAAAATCTTATCTTACAAATTCTATTTCAATAAAATCTTATCTAAAATCTTATCTTAGCTTCTAAAAACTATTCCAACAAAATCTTATCTAAAATCTTATCTGAACTTACAAATATACAAATAATAAATTTAAAGTAAAGAAAGAAAGAAAATAAATTTCAAAGACCACGAAATAAGAGCTACTTCCTCATAGATCGTTTGCACGGAGGCTCACTCTCTAGAGGCTCAGCAGCTCTCTTACCTCCCCACCTACCACGCTGCCGCTCTCTCTCCTCCATGAGGGCCCTCAGGTTCCTCACCCACCTGGGCTCGGGGACAGGTGACACTAGCGGGGCCTCGGCCTGTGGGAGACACAATCTGGGACAGCATGTGAAAGAACAAGAGGCGGAGGGAGAGGAGGAGGAGGAGGAGGAGCCAGAGGGGGAGCAAGGAGGTGTGTAAGGGGGAGACGTGGGTGAGGAGTCTGGGTAGACTGCAGGAGAGCTGAAGGAGCCAGGGGACAAAACAGAAGGAGAGGAGGAGGAGGAGGAGGAGGAGGAGGGGGAGCGAGGAGGTGTGTGAGGGGGAGACCTGGGTGAGGAGCCCGAAGAGAATGAGGGAGAGCTGTCGGAGCCGAGGGAAGAAAGAGAGAGGGAGGAGGAGGAAGAGGGGGAGCGAGGAGGTGTGTGAGGGGGAGAGCTGGGTGAGGAGCCCGAAGAGAATGAGGGAGAGCTGGGTGAGGAGCCCAAGAAGGAGCTGCCGGGGGCGACCAGAGCTACTACCCGCCGAAGGACCAGCCTGGGGTGGTTGGGCCGGTCAGGGTCCCACACGAGGACGGACATCCAAGTCCGACGCCAAGCGGAGCCGAACATCATCTGAAACCACAAACAAAGACAACCTTTAAACTTGTGCTGCCTCAAGTGTGTGAGCACATGACTTTGTGGAAAACATCTTTAAATCATCATCACCACAATACAACTATATTCTTATACTAAGGCCATAAATCCTACAAATTCAATTCAATTTAAACATTACAAGCAACTACACCAGGATATGTTTGTGAAACTTCTCAACAATAGGCCTCAATTTGAGTTCATCATGGGAGCTGAGATTGAAATATTAGCTTTGATTAATGTAACGGGTACCGGGCTGAGGCACCCGCACACAGCTGAAAGATAAACAGGGATGTGAGGCAGGGAGACAAAGCCCAGCCTGCTGAATCCTCTATAGATGTCTTTATTCAAAATAAATTCACTTCACCTGTTCAGCAGTCCTTATTTTGTATATGAATACAATACGTTTCGTCTCTCTAGACATTTTCAAAATGGTCTTAAAACACATAAAAACAAAACTCTCTTTTCCTAACTACCTTCTTCCAATATTAAATAAAGTTGAAAATCTTTACATTTGAAATGCATGAACATAGATACTATATCTGCAGGACTTAGCTTCACAGTATGATGAATAAAACAATTTAAAAACATTTTTAAATAAACGAACAACACTAATTATGTACACGCATGTTACTGAAAATATACAACAATGAACATGGAGCAGGGAGTATGAAACATAAAAATAGGAAGATGGGAGACGTGCGGGCCCCGCTAGCATTTCACCACTAGCATGCTAACATAGCGGACGGCCTAATCACAAATGAATAAATAACTAACATCACTGGACATTTAACTCATCTACCGGAACATGGTATGGAAAATTAACATTTACGAACAAGCTGTAGCATTTCATACAGGGTTTTAGCACACATTACTGACCTGAAAGATAAACAGGGATGTGAGGCAGGGAGACAAAGCCGAGCCTGCTGAATCCTCTATAGGTGTGAGGGGAAACCAGCAAGAGCAACAGTCAAGTTCAAATTCTCACACTGCCACCTACTGTTCCAAAGATGCTACAGCATGCACAAAGCAAAGAAAACTAACTAACTAAACGTTATTTCGCCTATATATTATACAGTCTCTGAACACAAACAATACACAACAAACAACTTAATGATAACAACAAATTCACAGAGGCAATATTTACACTAATGTGAGCACACATTAAGTGGGCATCACATTAACAGGCCTCATAAACAAACAGATGAGGGCTTGGCTTGTGTTCATGACTGAAGCAGCTGCCCACAGCCCAGCCATCACAGAGAGACAGAGACAGACCTCAAAGCACGTCAACATTGCTTATGTCACACATCTGCTCCATTTACTGTTAATATGGAAATAACATATTTTAAGGATCATTACATTACTTCATTTACTAATTGCTGCCAATCGATATTTATTGTAATCTCAAATCTGCTAAATTGACTATTAAAACTCAAAGCTTCAAAACCGAAAACTTTACTGAGCCCGAGGGTCCCCCAATTGAGGGGTTCTCCTGCGTAAGAGAAAGAAATAGTGTGAAACAATGCACAAATCATGAGAGAATATGGTAATGCTGCACATCAAATTAAACAGCAGAATCTGGGCTAAAAGAGTATATAAGCCATTTTTACATGCACCAAACACAGCTCCAACACCAGCTGAAAGAATGATCAAATATAGAAATGAATACAGCACCACCAAGTCAACCCACTCGCCATATTTCTGGCTCTAGTGTAGTGGTACTTTATGCAAAACGGACAAACAACCCCTCAAACCAAAGCAGACAGTCCACAGATTCAAAACATATCCATCAAAGCTCTCTAAAGGGGGGGGGGGGGCACGGGTTTGTCTGGGGCGCAAGGCAAGCAGGCACACTGCTTGCCTTCTTGGGCTTCTAATTGGCTAACAGTGCTGTCAATCTCCCTTTGGTGACCATCCCTGTATTCTTCTTCTTCTTCTTCTTCTTCTTCTTCTCCTGCTGCTGCTTTTTCTTCTTTTTCTTCTTTTCTGCTTCTGCTTCTTCTTCTTCTTCTTCTTCTTCTTCTTCTTCTTCTTCTTCTTCTTCTTTATTGGTGGTTAGCAAACAGCTTTTAGGTGCATTACCGCCACCTTCTGAATTGGAGGGTGGATCGAAAAGTATCTTCCCTATATTCTTTTTCCTAACCCAGTTTTCTCTAAGAACTTTATAACTGCCCTATACCCTACACTTCCTGAATTTAACTGTAAAATCTCCTGAATCTCAAATTGAATGCGTTCTTTCCCATGTCTATTCTTAAGAACCTGACTACTCTGACTGTACCGTACTGACTGTACTGTATTCAAATAGACCTTGTAGTTGCAGAGATACACTCATTTTAATATGGGTATGTAATTTTCGAGCAGAGGCCTGAAAAATAGCTTAGGGCTCAAGGGGTTAACACTGCAGGAGTTTTGAGGCAGCGNAATTCTAAGTATTTAAAGGTGTTCAATTGTTCTTCAAAAATCTTCAAGTTGAAATGTTGCAAAATAATCAGCAGGAGTCAGGAAGTGGACAGCAAAGACTTTTATGCCGGCACAGAAGGAGAGAGGACAATATGCACACAAGTTACAAATGTACAACTCTGAAGAAAAATGGCTTGTACATAAGGTTATAAATGCCAACTTTCCACGCCTTAGGCCCACCTCTGGGGCATCTTCATAGGTCAAGACATTTGACACCATTAGGTCATCTTCAAGATCATTGCTTCAATTTTGGACAGAAGATAATCAACTGATCCACCATTAAATCAGCATCACGTAAGGTCCCCTGAAGACACCAGCCCTCCCATCAGGTGTGGCCTTGAAGATTTTACAGGAGTTGAATCTGGTTGAGTTACTGGTTGAATCAACTGATCCAGTTGGGGCTGTTTGAAGCTTTCTGTTATCAGTGTCCATTCCCATGCAGGTGCGCTCTTATATAAGTGCACATCAAACTAACAAGTTGTCATTACAGAGCGTGAGAAGCCTAAAAAACATGTTTTCATCTAAAACTCAAAAACGCCTTATCCAATTCAAATCAAACCTTCTTGTCCTTCATATTTGTGCGCTTCCACATGTTAGCAAACATGAAACTTCACTGGCAAAAGCTTTGCCAGTGAGAAACACATCAAATTACACAGTAAAGAACACAGAGGGCGAAAGTGTTTATTCTTCATATTTATCCCAGATTACATATTTCCAAGTAAAGAAACAAAATCAGAACAGTGGACTGTTGTGATGATACCTTGATGTGGTTTGGTTGGTATCAACTCTTACAGGCCTTAGGGATTGTCATCACAGGAGAGTGTGTAGCTGTGGTTATCAGGAATATGGTCGCCTCCTGGATCTCTCCTGGAGTATGACAAGAGAGAGAATAGAATTAAAAAAAGAATTTTTAGTAAGACTATCAAAGAACGTTTCAATTCAGGACTAAATGGACTGCATGGTGGCTCAGTGGTAAGCATCGTCGCCTCACAGCAAGAAGATCATTACCATTATACAGTGTGAGAAGCCTAAAAAACATGTTTTCATCTAAAACTCAAAAATGCCTTATCCAATTCAAAACAAACCTTCTTGTCCTTCATATTTGTGCCATTCCACATGTTTCCAAAAAAGAAACTTCATTGACCAAAGCTTTACAAGGGCAAAACACATCCATCAATCCACTTATTATCACCCTGTGGAATCTTGTGCACAGGATAGGGGTGGACAGAATCGTATAACAGGCGACTTAGGCGACAGCACGGCACACCATGGTCAGGGCACCAATATATCACAGGGCCTACAAAACACATCAAAATATGATAATGTCATTACATAGCGTTAGAGGGCTACAAGCACCAGGAAACATGTTTTCTTGTTCAACATGAAAATGCCTCATGAAATTCAAATCATCACATCTTGTCCTTCATATTCATGCCATTCCACACGTTTCCACATAAGAAACAAGAAACAAATAAAAAACTCCAAAGCTTTGCAAGTGCAAAACCCATCAAACTATCATAATGCCATTACACAGCATTAGAAGGCTGAAAAGCGTCGGGAAATATGTTTTCTATAGTCGTACTATACCATCTCTGATATTTTAAAAAGAATCAGGCATTTGGTGTCATTAAGTCTGGAGATACAGAGAGCCAAAAGTGCTACCATGAACAAATTCGCATTCCAGGAAGCCATATCTGGTATGCCAGAAATCTGGAAATATGTCACATACAAAGCTCTCCTGCTCTCCTCCTTTTCTATCAAAGGATCATGTGTGAAAATTTAAAGCATTTAGTGTGAAGAGTTCAAAGGTTATTAGCCATCACCCAGTGATCTTATATTTTGAAAAACAAGCTTTGCATATTTCAATCTATTATTGCTAATCTTCCAGAATACAGATCATATGGAATAGAGGTCTTTTTTCTTTGTGAGTTTCTTTTGTCTTAAAGTGTAGGAGTGGCAATTAACACAGTTCATTTGAAATACACTGAATACTGAAAAATAAATACTGAATACTGAAAAATAAGGCAGCTTTTGTGTGTATACCATGAGGGACAATACATGGAAAGCAAAACAACAGAAAACAAAAATGGCCAGTAAGTCTTCTTACCAAGCTTTTGTCCTTGCAATACCAGCAGGAATCCAGATTCCACAAACGTGATGACAAGTTCTGCTTTATTGCCACTAGCTGCAAATACCTGCTGAGGAGAAGAGAATATTAGCCAGTGCAAAGTTACAGTGAAGAATCATTTTTCCCTGGTAACTGCTTTCCTTAGCCTTAAAAAAAAAAAAAAACACGTGTCTCTAATACTCCGTCATAATATGGCCATTATGTGTCAACAGCTCAAAAGGCAGCCAATGGCATTTCCAGGACATTCAACATGTGCTTCAGAGGGAAGAAGGCAAGTCTGTCCGCCATTTCAGGCTTTGGTCAAGAGTCAGGTAGGTCCCAAATCAATCTATGAACAGTATATGAAGTGAGGTTTAATTCAAAAGTGTTCGCACAGTAATTACATAGTAATCCCATACACATGCAATGACGGTGGCTTTTACCGGCCACATTATGCTTAACTGGGACTAACGATCGCTACTGCCAGACAAAACAATGTTGAATAACCGCTAATAATAAGCTAGCGCGTAAAGGCCTGTTACCTTAGCCCACATGTGTCAAAGTCAAGGCCCGCCGGCCAAATCTTCTTCTCTCCTCCTGTCTCTGTCCGCGCCGCTCTTACTTACTCAAACAGCGACCCAGGTGGCATTGTACCACGTCGCACCACCAAACTTTCATAACGCGCAAGTGTAGAATAAGTTTGGAGATTTTTTGGAAAGATGAGAAACACTGCGGCAAATCATTTCTGTAAAACGTGTCTGACAGTAGAGTACAGAGCCATGAGTCTGACCCACAGTGACGTCATGTCACTGTGAGAGCAGGTAACACGGAGCATCACTGTTCCTCCACACCAATCAGAACCACAACTGTCTTCAAATGAAAGAGCAGCAGATCATCGTACTGCAAAAATACTCTAATATACTGAACCTGCAGTCTAGTGTCTTATTTAATTGTAGGACTACATAACTTGGTTTGATTGGTTTCTTTCACGTTTAGTTTTTTTTGTTAGTCCAGCTCTGTATTTTTTTCTTGATTTATATTTTATAAAAGAAGATAAAATAATTCTCTATTGATCCCCCACAGGGGAAATTTCGGTGTTGCAGCAGCATACGCATGCAATCATATAGAAGTAATAAATATAAAAGCTTTACAAAAAAGCTATATACAAGGTATATACAACTAATACAAGTACAAGTGGAATCTAAAGTGGCTTAGTGAAAGATAAAGTGACAACATTAAAATTACAAAACAACAGCAAAAGTGAGTGGTGCAATATGAGAGGTAGATAATGCAACACTGTTACAACAGCAGCAGCAAATGTAAATATTGCAAGACGAGAGATAAGATAAACCAGCATAATGAATATATATATATATAAAGGTATGTACAACTGAATTTCAAATGGCAGATCCAAAGTGACTTAGTATTATGACAAAGTGACAATACAGTTCCAGCAGCAAGTATTGCAGTATGAATCTGTATTGTCACTTTGTCATAACACTAAGTCACTATGGGATCATAGACACACAAAGTCTTTGTGTGTCAGGCTGTCCGCAAAAGTGGTAAAAAGTCTTAGACTTATTATCAGCCATTTTTCCCCTCAAAGCCATTCTCTATGCAATATATTTTGTCACTCTTTGACTGTATGACTGTTTGGCCAAGTGGTCAGCCCCCCAATAAGAGATGGTCTTACTTTAATGACAAGAAACAGCCTTTATAAACCTTGGGCCAGTGACACATTAGGCCTTATCATAGATATATTATTGATATCTTTTTAGCATTACTATGTTAGCAGCATCTTCATGTTGTAGCTGGTGACTGAAGCTACTGAATCACTTCTTATAATGTTGGCTACTTAAATTGACAGTGCATCATATTTCCACCAACTGTTCATGTTTTAAGTTTCAAATCTGAATGTGCAACGTAGTTACAATAAGTTCAATATGTCTCTCATCACTGTTGATAAAAAAAATATTTTTTCTCTCTCTTACTCGTCCTAGTGGTGGCGTTTACCATGGATGGCATGGTCTTGTATGAGCTCCTGCCATTGACTTATCATGGACAGAAAAGGTATGTATGAGCATCACAATTGCAAGCAAATGACTTTGAATAGGCTAGAACACAAATATGGAGGAAATAATATATGTGATTGTTGAAAACTATTTATCCATCTAAAATCACTAATTTAGTATTTCAAAAATAATTTGTCTGTCTTAATAACCATTATTTACAGTTCTGTCTTCACTGTGGATGAGAAAATACATGAGCTTCTGATTCGTAAACAAAGTTAGAATGTAACAACAAAGAAAGACGTGTGTTATTGTATTTTACATCCGTGTATCCAGAAAATATGTTAATTCATACTGTATATCATATCTGTTTATTTCTAAAAATATTCACTATATCTGCGGGTGGCCTGTAAAAAAATAACCCCTATGGTTGTGCTATCAATAGAGAGACAATTAGCAAAACATAAGGTGAAGAAAGGTCAGAACTGTAGCCAAAATTGACTGAAAAGATATGCATGGAGTGTCGGAAGCTGTTTTATGCAGTCTATGGTCAGAAGCAGACAGGGAGATGGAGAAAAACTGAGACAGCGCCTCCGTTATTTGGAACTGATTCAGTTTGAGACAACCAAATTTGCCATTAAACGTACTGTTTAACGAGAAAATTGCAAGAAACTGATATTTAATGATATAGATTAAATGCCGATTTCTACTTTTTAAACTACACGTAACAATTGAAAGGGAAATAACTAAAGGGTTGTGCCAGCATGTTAGAAACTAACTGAGTCTACTTCAATAGATTGACATTAATAAAAAAATAAGTTATAAAAGCAAAAGAAATTAATAAGATAAGATAAGATAAGATAAGATAAGCCTTTATTCGTCCCACAGTGGGGAAATTCACAATAATAAGATAATAAGATAATAATAATAATAATAATAAGAGGCATATGGGGGGGTTGAAACTTTCAAAATGCTGAACTACATTATTCTGCGTCTACAATTGGCACATTCAATACATATTACATTATGATAAAAAGTTAAGTTTACAATGATTTGAACATAGAACTCCTTACAAAACATACAAAAGAAGTGACTGGGACGCAAACCTTGCTGTGAGGCGACGGTGCTAACCACTGAGCCACCGTGCAGCCCACATAGTCCTGAACTGACACGTTCTTTGATAGTCTGTTTAATTTGAGTCTCTCAGCAGATTATGGAATTTGAACACAAAATGTTGTGTAATTTGCTTCTTGGGAGATTTGTAAGTCATTTATCATATTTACAAATATACTACATAAATGCACAGTCAGAATCCCAGACTGGGACGTGAACCGGAGATCTTCTTGCTGTGAAGCGACGGTGCTACCACTAAGCCACCGCGCAGCCCGTTTAGTCCTGAAGTGTTCTTTGCTAGTCATACTAACAATTCTTTGTTCTCTCTCTTGTCATACTCCAGGAGAGATCCAGGAGGCAACCATATTCCTGATAACCACAGCTACACACTCTCCTGTGATGACAATCCCTAGGGCCCGTAAGAGTTGATACCAACCAAACCACATCAAGGTATCATCACAACAGTCCACTGTTCTTGTTACGGCCCATGAGCCGTTTGTCTCCTCCCCTCTCCCCGCCGCCGTCAGGCAGCCATTTCCTTTTGCATTACATTTTTTCAACTGCAGAATATCCATATTCCTAAAATAAACCCACCTCTGCCATGCACTGTATAAGGCAGCAGATCAGTTGTTTGGGTTAGAAAGTGCTGTTGCCAGATCTGACTAAAATCCATCTTCATGTTTCAAAGGATTTCAAAGATGGTGCTTGCGTATTGTTGTCTGTTCAAACAAAGATATGTCTTGTCACATATAGATTTCACCGCATTCCATTGACTGATGTTGGCCTTAGACAGCTGTTACGGCCCATGAGCCGTTTGTCTCCTCCCCTCTCCCCATTACCTACAGGTGGCGGTGGTTACATCATCAGGGCCTGCCCTTTTTAAACCCTGATGCCCATGTGTGTGCCCCCCTCTTTTTTGGCCCAACCAGCAGTGTGAGGCTGTGTGTGTGAGTGACCAGTTCTTTTGGTGAGGTGACCTGTGTTTTACTGTCCTCTGTGTGAGAGTGACAGGGTGTTGTTAGTTAGTTTGAGACGCTAGTGAGCGTGTCTTTTGTTTCCCTTCGC
The DNA here is from genome assembly GCA_037975185.1 of Centropyge bicolor. Lineage (NCBI taxonomy): Eukaryota > Metazoa > Chordata > Actinopteri > Pomacanthidae > Centropyge > Centropyge bicolor. The sequence continues at coordinate 2,238 of JBBMOC010001005.1, read as the reverse complement.
TGAATTAACCATTTGTGTTTGTTTTGCAGGCTCGGCCTTCCTTTTGAAGGAGTCCCTTTTTGTTTCACCTTTTGGTGACCTTAACGTTTTTCATTAATAAACATTTAATTTAACGACAAAGTACACTCTGTTTTCCTGTTCTTTCTTCCAAGGAACCCATACATCTAACATATGTGTCGTCCCCCCCCGATCCCCTAGACCTTGGAGGACGTAGGGGAACCTGCCAGTACCCTTTAAGCAAGTCCAGTTTGGTGATGACCTTAGCTGGACCAATGCTGTCAACACAGTCTTCTATGTGGGGTAAAGGAAATGAGTCTGGCACAGTTACTGCATTAACTTTACGGAAGTCCGTACAGAAGCGAGGAGTCCCATCCGATTTTGGCATGAGCAAACAAGGGGAGCTCCAAGGACTATGGCTGGGCTTGGCTAGCCCATTTTCTAATAGGTATTCAGACTCCTTTTTCATCACCTCTCGTTTGGCGATTGGACAACGGTATGCATGCTGTTTGATGGGAGACGCAGAGCCCACGTCAATGTCATGGTGAATTATAGTGGTCTGGGAAGGCACATCACTGAATAGGCTTGGATAGGCACGGATCAAATTCACTATATCGGTGAGCTGATGTGGCGGTAGATTAGACAGCTGTGATTCAAGGTGGGATAGAATCTTCGAATTGCACAATCTACCACTCTGCTCATGATATAATCTGTATCAGACACCTTGCTGTCCACAACATATGGACCAGCAAATCGGGCTTGAAGGGCTGAACCAGGTACAGGCAACAATACCAGGACTTTGTCACCAGCCTGGAATTGCCGTTCTACTGCCTTCCTGTCAAACCTCTTCTTCATGCTGCCCTGGGATGAAGACAGAGCTTCTTTCGCTAGCAGGGAAGCACAATGCAAATGCTCCTTGCACTGTGAGATAAAATCCAACACATTAGTCTTTGAAGACTCAGAGATGAACTTTTCTTTTAAAACTTTAAGAGGGCCACGCACATTGTGACCAAACACAAGTTCAGCTGGACTGAACCCAAGAGACTCTTGTTTGGCTTCACGAATGGCAATAAGAGCAAATGGCACCCCCTCATCCCAGTTTTTACCTGCTTCATAGCAGTATTTTCTGAGCATGGACTTCAAGGTTTGGTGCCAACGCTCCAGTACCCCTTGGGACTCTGGGTGGTAAGCACTGGACACCACGTGTGTGATGCCTAGAGACTGCAAAGCCTGCCTGAAGGTCTTCGAGAGGAAATTAGTACCTTGATCAGTCTGAACAACCTTGGGTAAGCCAAAGGTTGTAAAGAACTTTGTTAGGGCTCTTGTGATTACTGGGGCTGTGATTTTCCTAAGAGGGACGGCTTCAGGGAATCGAGAGTTAACACACATCATTGTCAACAGAAACTCATTACCAAATTTTGTTCGGGGCAATGGACCAACACAGTCAACAATAACATGTTCAAAAGGCTCACCAACGGCCGGAATGGGATGTAAAGGAGCTGGAGGTACCCCTTGATTTGGCTTTCCAACGATCTGGCAGGTGTGGCAGGACTTACAGAACTTTGCCACATCAGCCTTCATACCTGGCCAAAAGAAGTGCTTCAGAATGCGGTTATATGTCTTTGTGACACCCAAATGACCGGACCACGGGTGCTCGTGTGCTAGCTCCATGACATGCTGTCGGCAACCAACAGGAGCCACTATTTGGTTAACAGTACCCCAGTCTTCGTCTGCAAACTCCAGATGTGACACCCACTTACGTAGCAGCATTCCATCAATAACAGAAAAAGATGCTTTGTCACTACCTGTGTCCTCACCCTTCTCAGCTGCAGCAAAACATTTGACCAAGGAGGGATCACTCCTTTGAGCGCTGATGAGTGCCTTGCGCGTCATCGACAAAGATGATGCAGGGACAAGAGCATCAGCTTCCTTGGTTGTGTCTTGTAACTTACAAGCTCCTGTAGTTACAACAGGGGGCAGCCTATCCTCAGACAGAGTAGAAGCAAAGATCGAGTCAGATAAATCAACATCCTGAGCATGCTTACGAGCCTGTGCTCGTGTAAGAACATTGACTGGGAACACGCCTGGATAACGCTGGGCTAGGTCATCACACTCAGCACACAGGGACAGGATACACCTTACCACCAGCGATGTCATTTCCCATAATGAAGTCGACACGTACAATGGGGAAGTGGGAGCGGACAGCCACAGGGAAGAAACCAGTCTTTATTTGGGACTGTA
>JBBMOC010001004.1:4502-15519 GCA_037975185.1 Centropyge bicolor | reverse complement strand
ACCATAGACTGTATAAAATATGGACGTAGTGTCCGTGACGTCACCCATAGGTTTCTGAAGAGCAAAAATGAAGCAAATCGTAGTGCGTAGCCATCTTGGTAGCCTACCTCCGGTTACTCCAAATATGGACAAAGAGGTGGAGCGAGGGCGGAGTTGAGGCGGGTCCTATGGGCCGGCTGAATGAAAGCTATTGGCTGAAAAAAGCCGCTTTATTCGACATAATCAAACTAGCTACGGCTAACCAGCTAGGTTAAATGCTAAATATCGTTGCTAGCCGGCTAACCCCACGACGATCTCTTTCCCAAACTCAGTGACTAGAATTAGCCGGGGTGACGCCCTTTAGACCGTCAGTGGCTACTTGTCAATCAAAGTGGCGCCACTTAGATTGACAGCTATGAATTGTGCATAATGATGTATGTTGTATATTTTAAACGAACGCCTTATAAAAAAATTCGCCCCCCCCAGAGTTGTTATGGAGTAGAAAAACAGCTTATGAGACTAGAGCCATGTTTTGAACCAGGCTGTAAATATGTTTTTTTTCTGTCGTAAAATCGGACATTTTAACATGGGGCTCAAATGTAATTGACTTCTGCGGCCTGCTCTAGCGGTTATTTGAGGAACTGCAGCTTTTTTGCACTTCCGCATTGGCTTCATTTTTCAGCGGCGGAGGTTGCCGCTTGGAGTAGACCCAACCTGGATCTTCAGTGAACATGGCTACAGAAGCTTGACCTTGAGTAGTGACAGACTGATTGGATTGTCAGGCCATGGACAATCTCATCGAGCAGAAATGCAGGGGTATGTTTGAGGTTTTGCCTGTTAAACCATTTTTTAAAGCAGTTTTGGTGAAAGTCATGCTTAGAGTTGACAGGACGGAAGAGAGATCAGGAGAAATGAGGGGGAGAGAGAGGGAGCGACATGCAGCGAAGCTCCCTGGCAGGATGTGAACTGCTGACACTGCAGCTCATGGACAACCTCTGTGCCAAAGTTGCATTATCTCTCACATCCCTTAAACTTGTTAAATTTAGACAAATTTTAGAAGAATTCGAGTGTCTTCTCTCTCTGTTGGAGCACCTGTATATTTTTATAAATGAAACCACAGAAGACATTTTATCATTCTTTGTCTTTTGAAGGTACTAATTGGCAATAAATCTGTTTCTATCCATCTATCTAAACATGAAGTACATATGAGTCAAGATAGGAATGTCAGTTTTGTAGATATGTGGCAACAAACACAGTGTCCAGTATTGCACACAGTGAAAATTGAACTGATGATGGCGTTAGAAGAAAAGTCAAGCGATCAGCAAAATTATTAAAATTCATCCTGAAGAGAACATAAATGTGTGTAGCAGATTTCATGGTAATCCATTTAATAGATGCCTCACATTTCAAAACCTAATGATCCCTAATGAGTTGGAAGAGGTCTTGAGTTTTCCACCAGCACATTAACATTCTTGGTTCACTGTCAAATGTCTCTTAATTTTGTACAAATGTCAAATGTGTGCAGTATTTTGATTTATGACCAAATATTTGGGTTTGGTGCTAATTAGCAAATGTTAGCATGCTAATACACTCAGCTAACATAGCGACAGAGACATTTTACCAGAGACACTGAATGCAAAATGTATTAAAAAGAAATCAATACAGCAAAATGGATATACTGTGAAAAAAATGTATCAGCTGAGAGTGAAAAGTAAGTTGCTTTACAACTACTCACACAAACATTTCAAAATTTCCAAACCTTGTTGGTGGTACTCGCTACTTGGAAAACTTGACAAGTGGACAAAGTCTGTCCAAATGCACCAGTTTTAAAGAAGAGTAGGTTTGTGATTTCCAAGTGTGCTCGCCCTAATGGTGATGGTGGTTGCTGCTGGTTTGTCCCGGCTCAACCCCAACTAGGTTCTTCCCTTTGACCTAATTTGAATTTTCTGGCCCTAGTAACTAACAAACATAGCGAGCCATGGTTAATCCAAGCTGAAAAGTATCCATCAGTGATCCTACATCCATATCGCCCACAGCTGAGGTCAGGAACATAGTGGTGAGGGTTAAGATTCGGGACTTGAGTTGAATTAATGAATATACTCAATGCAAGTTAAAAATATGCATGTGATGATCTGCTGTCCCATTCCATGAGCCCAATTTTAGCGTATAGCCTTTTAGCTTCGGTGGACTCATTAACTTTGAGTGCTGCGCATGTGTTTGCCTCCATATGACGCCCACTGTAGCGGCTTATCCTGGCTGACTGATTGTCACAGTTCAAGTTGTCGCCGCCGGCCATGTTTATTTGGCTCTGTCAATCTGATTTGTGACAGCTGCCGGCTAATCTGCGCATGTTGGCATGCGAGGGCTCGGGTCAGAAATTCTCCCCAATCTGAGGATGATGGCTGAGCTGAAAGCGAACCGAAAGACTGTTAACCCCCCCATGTGCTCACTCAGCCCTCGCATCCGTCTAGAGGAGGCCATGATGAAGAGTAATTTAGCTTTACCCAGTATAACTTTCCCTTCCTCCACATCCGAGGATTAGCACTATCTGTGTAAATTAGCAAGAATTCTTCTGCCATCACTCACACCAGCCTCTGGGTTGCGTAGAGGTAATTCTGGGAGATGTAGTGTTGAGTATATTTATAGATGAGTTCTCTCAGCCATCATGGTCAGCAGGAGGCCCTAAGTGTTACCACAGGGGCAAGGATAGCATCCCATTATAAATTTGGAGTCTTTAATTAACCCTCTACTAATCGGCCCTGGAGGAAACCTAATGGATTAAATATTGCTGAGGTATTAAAATGCAAATGAAGATGAGGAGCTGGCCTGGTGGGTCTCTGTCGTGAAGCATGCCGCGATGATGGTGTCGAATGTGATGTCACATCCATCATGGTGAAGGCTGTAGAGCTCCCCCATATGCTCCGAGGTTCTGTGCTGCTGGTGTGTGCGAGCAGGAAATGGGCCCCGACTTTGCACCGGACGAAGTGATAGAGGAAGGTGATTTCAGGAATGAGACATAAGAAGGGTAATGGAATAGGATATAACTGTGAATCAAGCTGACGGTTATGTTGTGGGTTTAGGGGGTTAGGCAGGCAGTCATGCAGATTGCTCATTACCTTTGCAGATTTTAGGTGAAGTAAGATGGAAACCTACACCCCTGCTGGCCTTTAGAGGGTGCAATGTCCATTAGGCCCAACAAAAGGAATGTATGGCACTTTCTCTAATTGCTCAGCCTTTGGAGATGAAAATGAAAATGTTGTCCACCCACGGCGCTCAAGAAAAGAGTGTGGCCTCAGCAGAGAACCACCAGCCATCCATCAGTCTTTTGTTCCAATGCGGAAGTGCAAAAAAGCTGCAGTTCCTCCAATAACTGCTAGAGCAGGCCGCAGAAGGGAGTCAATTACATTTGAGCCCCATGTTAAAATGTCCGATTTTACGACAGAAAAAAACATATTTACAGCCTGGTTCAAAACAAAACAATCTAAGTGGCGCCACTTTGATTGACAACTAGCCACTGATGGTCTAAAGGGCGTCACCCCGGCTAATTCTAGTCACTGAGTTTGGGAAAGAGATCGTCGTGGGGTTAGCCGGCTAGCAACGATATTTAGCATTTAACCTAGCTGATTAGCCGTAGCTAGTTTGATTATTTCGAATAAAGCGGCTTTTTTCAGCTAATAGCGTTCATTCAGCCGGCCCATAGGACCCGCCTCAGCTCCGCCCTCGCTCCACCTCTTTGTCCATATGTGTTTATATTTTCCTGACGAGGACCTTTTGTAGCCGCGCAAGTAATGACTTATATCTGTTAGGAGCAAAGGTGGACATGTAGCATGACATTGATAATGCTATGCAAAACCTTGTTAGCAGGAGGTCAGGCTGGAAAGTTGAGTTAACACTTGTGGCTTTAAAGCTTGTGGCTTTGACAGAGGAGACCTCTATTTGCATCATTGTTTCTTTTACCCGTGACCATGGCCGTCCTCTAACCTCGACTAAGTAGTTTTTCATGCATGTTAGGTACACAGTAGGTCGGTGACAGGAAATGAGGAGGGAGAGAAGGTTGTTTAGTTACGGGTGATTTGAAAAAAATTTTTTTTTTTGAAAAGGTCTATTCACAATAAAGTTAGTGGAAATCATTTTGGTTTAAAGGCACCTTGCTACACATTGCTGCAGTGTTGGACAGGTCCATTTCTCACCTGTTCAGCCCCATTCACCAAAATGAATGCAAGTGAAAGCAATTTTTAGATCAGCACATGTGCAAGAGATCAACATCCGTTTGACAATATTCAAGGTTTTGCAGGGATCCAAACTGATAAACCTTCATGGCAGGGCAGAAATCAGACTTTTTATTGTGTTTTTCCATCACTGCTTGTCTCTTGCAACGAGCCAAAAGAATTGATGTCGGCTTCAAATGTCAAGGTAAATATCGCCTTTAATGAATGGCCTGTGTGTGGGAGGAGAGAGGAGAAATAAAATCATGCTTTCTGACCTTTGGAGTAGAAAAAAATCTCATCTCGTCTATGACAGAATATTGTTCTTCTCTTGTCTAAATCTGGATGCTGCTTTCACCAAAGCCATTAGAGGAAGAGGTCACAGTTTGGTCATGGTATACGTGTTGGGTGGTTTTTGTGAGTCTGCATACGTGCGTGTGTTTTTGAAAGCTTGGCTATGTGTAATTGACTTTTTGCTCCAGCACATCACTCCATCCTTAGACCAACATGGCCCTTAGAGGGAGCATGATATTTTTAGGAAGCCAGAAATGGAAGAGGGGGCATGGGAACATTGAACATTGAAGAAGGGAAGAGAGTCTTTGCAGAATTTGTCCCGCTCAAGGTGAACGGTTACAAGGCAGGTTAAGGACATTGCGGGAAGTTACAGCTGAAAAGCAAGACAGACCATTTTAACTTCTTCTGCTTGGCCTTGGATGAAAGCTGTTATGTGTGTGACACAGCCCAGCCGCTGATGTTCTTCATAAAAGGAATAACCAAAGGAAAAGTTAGGACTGCTTGTGTGAAAAGTTACAACTGATGGATGCCCTATTTTAACAGGAAAAACCGGCCTTTTGAAGAGGATGCAGGATAAAGTGACTAACCCAGAGCACAAGGGTCATTCCAGAATTGGAGGACATTTTGGCTTCCAAGTTCTTGAAAAATAAACCTTCACTTCTGCTACATATTCATCAATAATAGGTAATAAACTATCAAAAGCTTGATTAGCTCAGCTTACAGATAAATGGTACAATTTTTCTCACATGATTTATTTGGTGTTTACAATACTTGGTGCAACGTTACTCATATCACAGTAACAGGGTTGCAAATCCATCCTAATGTTAGCTTTCTCTCAGGAGTAGAAGCTAGCTGCTTAGCTAGCTGTTACTGCTGAGGAAGAGGACAAACTTACCTATGAAAATAAGTAAAGAATTTTTTTTTTTTTAAATTGTCTTATTCTGATTATAGGCATAACAGGGTTGCATGAGGTAGAGTGAGACATTCAATCAAGGCTAACTATGTTATAAAAATATGAAAAATAGAAGAGAGGACATAACTTTGCTCTACTCATTCTTTTGGAAACTGTTTGATGATGTCAAGTCCAGCATATCATGTGATTCACTGCTTTCTTCTTCTTCTACCATGCTAAAAAGGTTATGGTAACAGGGTTGCGTCCATGTTGGAGGACACATGTTCCATGAATAATAATTATTATTTGAAATATTATTTTTATTAAAACAAATGTTCCCACAGCTACAAGAGACAGTAATGAAACAAATAATAATAAATTTTATTTTAACTGTTTTATTTGAAATTCAATTTGGTCATTAGGGGGGTGGGACAAGAGAAAAATGGCATTTTAGGGGGTACTCCAGAGTTATTTGGTATTTTTAAAACTATTTTCAAGCATTCCTTTCTTTTAGTTTCTTTAGATTTGCTCTCAGGACAAGTAAATTTACTCAGAAACTGCGTGTTTTATTATTTTGTATGTGGATTATTTAAAATTTGATGGGTGGGACGTAAAATGTCCTCCAATTCTGGAATAACCCACAAACTGTTATTTCTGCCATGAGGTTGATGTAGTTACAAAAGTTGTAAACTTCATTTGGGCAAGAGAATTAAATCACAAGCAGTTTGTTGTGCTGTTAGAGAAGCATGGGACTGAACAAGCTGATCTCTCCTACCACAGCTGTCAGGTGGCTCCGCCTGGGGAAAGTGCTCAACGGAGTGTGGGACCTGAAATCGGAGATTCAAGAAAGAACATCCCTGAACTACCCAGTGCAGGCTGCTTGGCTGATTTATTGTTTGCCGTTGACATAACTGGCCTCATGAATGAACTGAATTTAAAATTGCAATTAAAGCTTCTCTAGAGACAAGTCGAGAGCCATGCACCTCAAGCACCACACACCAAGGCTCCATCTGCTGATCAACTCAACAGATAAGCAGCCATGTTGAAGTTGTGTTGTTTGGAATAATATGGTGTTTCCAAAGAGATGAGCCCATAATGCAGTGAGGAGCAGCGAAGGTAAGGAGGCTCCTGTAGGTGGCGGGTACAGATCTGAAGGCACCCAGCTCTCATGTTGATACTGGTGATTAACTGGTGTGCAGCAGCTGGTGCCTATATTAAAGCATCTAATCGCCCTTGAATGATGGCGCTGGCACGCTCTGTCTCCTCATTCAAACCTCATTTAAATCAAAGCAACAAGCATAAACATGGATGATATGTGCTGGTGGTCCCAGACCACTGCGCTGCATGAATGTGCCAAACCCACAACAGAAAAATGTCAAGTCTGAATATTTAAGCAGCACTGCAACACATGCTAACATGACAGCAAAGGGCTGAACAAATGGACTGCTAATTAAGCAGCGAGTCAAACATGATGTATGTGGGCTCATTTGCTTATAGGCACAGCACTTTGGATCGTAAAGGTGTAGTCTGTATCATTTTGAAGGAATTAAATCTTCGCCACATTAATTTTTGAAACACAACAGTGACGACACATGACCTCTCATCTTCTTTGATCAGAAAAAAATGTATTGTCTTTCAAACAAGCCACCATTGAATTGTGGTTTGCTGTTGCTGACCGTTTCATTAAAGCCAACCACCAAGCTTAAAGAGTAAAACTTTCTTCAGTCCTGAACTCTTCTGGTTCATTCTATCAGCTCTCATCAGCCTTTTTTCCAGCAGCATTTGTTCTTTTTATTATGACTATTTTTTTTATAATGTGTTGAGCTCTTGTCGAACTGTTTCATAATGTCTCAGTCTTAAACTATGCTCACCTGCTGCTGGCTGTAGCTTCCTGTTTAATGGACAGAGGTTTCCATCCCTGGTTCTAACCATAGACTGTATAAAATATGGACGTAGTGTCCGTGACGTCACCCATAGGTTTCTGAAGAGCAAAAATGAAGCAAATCGTAGTGCGTAGCCATCTTGGTAGCCTACCTCCGGTTACTCCAAATATGGACAAAGAGGTGGAGTGAGGGCGGAGCTGAGGCGGGTCCTATGGGCCGGCTGAATGAATGCTATTGGCTGAAAAAAGCTGCTTTATTTGAAATAATCAAACTAGCTACGGCTAACCAGCGAGGTTAAATGCTAAATATCGTTGCTAGCCGGCTAACCCCACGACCATCTCTTTCCCAAACTCAGTGACTAGAATTAGCCGGAGTGACGCCCTTTAGACCGTCAGTGGCTAGTTGTCAATCAAAGTGGCGCCACTTAGATTGACAGCTATGAATTGTGCATAATGATGTATGCTGTATATTTTAAACGAACGCCTTATAAAAAAATTCGCCCCCCCAGAGTTGTCATGGAGTAGAAAAACAGCTTATGAGACTAGAGCCATGTTTTGAACCAGGCTGTAAATATGTTTTTTTCTGTCGTAAAATCGGACATTTTAACATGGGGCTCAAATGTAATTGACTCCCTTCTGCGGCCTGCTCTAGTGGTTATTCGAAGAACTGCAGCTTTTTTGCACTTCCACATTGGCTTCATTTTTCAGCGGCGGAGGTTGCCGCTTGGTTCTAACAAATGGTGCCTTTTGGAATCTCAATGGACAGTAGAGACTTTTCAGCATAAAGTGAGACAGGGAAAAAAATCGATTCATATGGGCAATAACCATTGTGAATTTGAGGAACACTTTTACTGCAGTAACACCACAGGCAAGACACAGAGGCTCATAAATATTCACAATGGTTTTGTGCATAATAATAAAAACTCCAAGACATCAACATTAACTGATACAATGGTTTTTAACTGACACATACCACCAGCAAACCGACTGTATTGGCACACTTAACTCACCCTGCCTGTTAAATACTTCTCATATGCCCAATGAAATCAACTTCTGCACATCACACAACAGCACAATAAGCCCACTGAAGAGTGAGGCGGCCATATGACAATCATTTTTTTTTTTTTTTTTTTTAACTGCTGCAGAAAGCCAGCAAAAGCCGCTTTGTTGACAGGCTCCCTTGCTGAATCTGGGTTGGCAACAAAGGATGTCTTTCATCCTCAGTGGCTGCGCTTCTATCTGCAGGAAGCTGCAACCTTCCCTTATCTAGCTCCAGATAAAGCACTTTGTCATTCAACAGTTTACCACTACCAAAGCCTGAGGATTCAAGGCTTCCTCCCTCTCAAGTGGAGAGCTGTTTGAGATGCAGCACGGCGCATTTATAGCAACACAGAACTGTGCTCAATCCCAGTCAATGTAATTTTAACCTGAGCCATTTTTAGATTTTCTTCCTGTCATAGGAATAAGGAACAGGGCTGTATTTTTTCAATTATTTGTCCCAAGTGGTAATTTTAGATGTTTTCCCACATCTTTGCCTGCGCAATTTTGAGCTTGTACAGCTCTTACACCGTTGGTCTGCTTGATTGTGTTTTCAGACAAGTAGGGTTCCCAGAATGTCCAGAGGTCTTTGGGGTAATTCTCACCTACATCCTCTCAAAGTCAATATGCTGTTGTTTTTGTTTTGTTTTTTGGACAGAAACAAAAATGAAAAAACAAAAACAAAACTACATCCTTTGAGTTATTTGTTTTCAAGAGACAACTTTTATTTTGAAGGCTATAATTTAAGCTAATTTTATTCTCTCTTAAATCCATTTGTTTTGATTGAATTTGAATACGTTTTGCTTGAAACTTTTGTAACAAATCTAATTCCATAGTGGATAAGGTTACAAAAGAAAGAACTAGATTTTCGAAAATTTTGCAATTTTAAACTTCTGTCATTTTTATTAATAATAACTTATTCCTACCGATCATCTATATAGATTGAGGAAAGCTCGTTTTAGGATGGCAAAATGTTACTAAACACGTAGTAAACCTTGGGGTATTTACTGTAGAAGTTTGAGCAGTATTCAGTAAAACCTTCGTGGCACCACTACTCCTATACTACTGAGACTTCCTCCCACTCCCACTTTGTCTGCCTGATGTCAAATAAAATCAAGACAGATTACTTTCTCTATGAGTGGCTGCAGAGGTGTACTTCTGCGTTGGCTAATAAGCGGGCGTATGAGTGGCACAAAAATATGAAGTGCCACTATGCTTTATACCAAGATTTCCTGTTCCAATAAAAGGAGTGACAGAAAACCTACAACTCTTAAATTTGTTTGATAATTGGCACACTTCATATGGTCTGAGTTTCCAATATGTTGTTTTTTGGAAGCTGGTCATTTCTAAATATTTTTTGCAGTCAATGTGAAAAGACTTTCTAAGCTGTTGCAGGGTGGATCAGGAGTGATGTCATCTCAGATGTATTCAGCCCTGCTCCTCCCAAGCTGCTGGTCAAAGAACAATAATGTTCTTTAAAATTCCAGAGGATCACAAGACTTTAGTTAGTCACATTATCATCAAGACTTACATTATACTTATATAGGACTCTGTGTGCCCGACAAGCTTCACTGTACCATCAATACAATACCACCATTCTATTACTTATTTTGTGACAGCTGCTGCTACTTTATTCTAAATACTACCAGTACTAGTATTACTAATACAGTTACCACTATAGCTCCTGCTTACTACTACATTCATCATAACTGGTTCCTCAGGAAATGCTGTTCAACACCTTCATCTTATTTTCAATCCAGCCACTTGTATTTTGATGAGGACAAAGGAATGGAGCCTTTACTGTTTAGTTACATTTCAACCACCTGATATATATCATTGTATATATCAGTTATTGTTCTGCAAATTCATTTAAGAAATGGTTTGAAATAACCATACTGTTCCACATTTAATCACAATTGATTATTTCTTTTATTGGGAACTTCCATACAAACAAAAACAGCTGAGTTAGAAATATAAGACTGTAAAACAACAAATCTGAGGTGAGAAATAAGGAATCCAGTTGCTGAATCTTCACTCATATTAAATGTGTAATGTACCTAATTTATAAGCTTTTTCCAGCCTCCCTAAGGCAAGGGCACTACTGCACTGATGGCGTTTCAGATTCGGACCGTGTGAACTGGTGATTTCTATGGATGTGTGTTACTGGTGGTTACTTGCAGTGATAGCAGCTGTTGAAAACATGAATTGAACTCTTGAATAATTTATTTTAAATGTTAATAGATAGTAGAGTAAACAGAAATGGGTATATATTGAGAATTGATTAAAGTCAAATTAAAGGCATGAGAGGGGCCTGAGAAGAGAGATCTGAAGTGCTGCAGTTGGAGACTCTTGAAAGTATAGTCTGCCCTGAATATATTACTCTAAGAAACAAAAATGGCCTTAACCAAACCTCTGCAGGTGGACACATTTCCACCATCACATGGTACATACTGTCATGTCACCCAACCAAGCGGCAACCTCCGGCGCTGAAAAATGAAGCAAATGAAGTGCAAAAAAGCTGCAGTTCCTCGAATAACCGCTAGAGCAGGCTGCAGAAGGGAGTCAATTACATTTGAGCCCCATGTTAAAATGTCCGATTTTAGACAGAAAAAAAACATAGCATACATCATTATGCACAATTCATAGCTGTCAATCTAAGTGGCGCCACTTTGATTGACAACTAGCCACTGACGGTCTAAAGGGCGTCACCCCGGCTAATTCTAGTCA
>JBBMOC010001003.1:0-15524 GCA_037975185.1 Centropyge bicolor | reverse complement strand
GACCGTGCAAAGGATCTGAAGGATTTGGACCTTGGAAGGGATCCTCTCCCTCTTCAGAGGAGTTTGGGGCTTCATTGGAACCTGGAAACTGACAGCTTTACTTACCTGGGGCCTCATGTACAAAGACTTGCGTGGATTTCCTACTAAAACATGGCGTACGCTCAAATCCAGAAAACGCCCTACGCACAAAAAAAATCCAGATGTATCAATCCGTGCGTACGAATGAATCCAAGCACATTTTCTTTGTACATCCGAATCAACGTGGAATTGAGCGCAGGTGTTGGAGTACCCGACCCCTCCCAGTCCACGCCCCAATTTACATATGCAAATCGCATTTAAATGAGCCAGAGATTCTCCTGTCCACTCGATCGGGAATCAGAAAAGCATTAGCAAGACGCCGTTTGACCAGGGAGTCGCTGCAATTCTGGGTGACACTGCTCTCGGGGTGGTGGGAGCACATGTGGGTGACTCTGATTAAAAAGAAGGTGCGTATGTATTTGTGTAACTCACAACAAATGTGTTCATACAGTAGCCTCCTCACATACACATCCTATAAGATAGAGGTTCATGCGTAAATGCTGTATAGATGCTATTATTTGGTTTGAAATCTTTTGAATTAAAATTTAAACATGGCAGCATGTAAAAGAGGATATCAGACACTTTGACTCATGTTTGATTGCTGAATTTATCTTAAAACACAGCCGTCTCCGGCTCGGGGGATTGCTCTACCGTCCCTGGCTTCCCCGGCGTCAGTACGCCGCAACCTGCTGCTGCCGCCCGCCCGACTGGCCTTGTCCTCACCCGTGCTGTGCTGGAGTCACAAGACGAAATAGTGAGAGCAATAGGCGGCATAAATGATCGCCTAGATCAACTTTTAGGCGTCCTCACAAATATCAATAAATGCATTGGTGAATAAGTGAATTCTGCGTCCTTGCCTCTTTTACATGATTGAAAGCACATTAGTGCAGAAGTGCGCCGGGGAAAATGTGAGGCTGATTAAGACATTTCAGACTTTACGCACGGGGTTATTAACATGAGTACTTTGCACACAGAGACAATTTGGGGCTTGTTAGAAAGATCTTAAGTTGTAGTTTAACCAGCAAAAAACAGCAAGTCACTAACTTTAACCAGTGACTAGTAATGATGCTGTGAAGTCGATGGCTCTGATTACATTAGGGAAACCGGCTCTTTAATGTTGACCTGTTCAGCTGCATGATATGGGAATCTGATATAACTGGCTGACATCCTGATAATGCCGTCCCACACAACTGGCATGGCTCAGGGTCGACTTACACATTCCCAGCTTCCTCTGGTCCCGGTTCCCAGGTACCCCAGTGTGGTCAGCACCTGTATGGGCACAGGCAGCGCATGGCTCCTCGCCGTGTTGCGCTCTGAGGCCGGCTCGGCTCTACGGCACTGATGAGCACGCTGTCATCGTGTGCCAGCAAATCTTCTGTCTCTGTAGACACGCTCTCTTCTTACTGCACCGTTTGCAATGTCTTCCAGTGCTAATGCAGCCATAACGGTATTTTTTTGCCCCACTTTACGCATGCTTTTGAATCCACTCATGTAATTGCAGACACCTGCGTATGTTAATTTTTCATCAGTATTAATTGTACACGTGTCTCTGATGTACACGTCACTCAGTCCGATGATTAATTGTTTTCACATTTATGTATTACAACAGTTTCCCAGCATCACCTCTAAGTGTCGCCAAAGGATCCACAGCTGTAGAAATGTGCGTACGCCAGCCATGAAGTTGGCGTGAAGCACCGCACATTTCCACGGTCATTTCACTCTTGATACATCTGAACGTTGCCGTGAAAAAGGGCGTACGCCACTTTTTTGTGCGTACGCACATTTTGTACATGAGGCCCCAGGTGTCCCAGGAAAACAAGCCATTCACAAGCAGAGATGTGCTGTCAACAGTTAACAGTTTGTATGACCCCTTGGGCTTTGTAGCTCCAATAATAATGCAGGGAAAAGCCCTAGTCCATGAACTGTCATCTGAACAAAGACAGTGGGATGCTCCTCTCCCCTCAGAAAAAGAAGCAGAGTGGATGTTATGGAAAGACTTCTTGACAGCTCTTGAAGAACTGCAGATCCTGAAGTGCTACTTTCCAATCTCACTGTCTTTAACACAGAAAAAAGAACTTTGCATCTTTTCAGATGCCTCCACTGTAGCTATTGGAGCTGTAGCCTACTTGAAAGCTACTGACACTGGAGGACAGAACCATGTTGGATTTGTCATTGGCAAGTCAAAATTGGCTCCGCGTCCTGCCCACACCATTCCACGCTTGGAGCACTGTGCAGCTGTGCTTGCTGTTGAGGTGTTTGAGCTGATCAGAGATGAGATGGACATTGAGGTGGATGGTGTGAGATTTTTCACAGACAGTAGGATTGTGCTAGTGTACATACACAACTCCTCAAGAAGGTTCTACATGTACGTTTCCAACCGGGTAACGCAGATTAGAGAATCCACACACTCTAACCAGTGGCACTATGTTCCTACAAACCTGAACCCAGCAGACCATGCCACCAGGTTTACACCAGCAGCTCAGCTCCAACACAGCAACTGGTTTTCAGGACCGGCCTTCCTGTATTCTGACAAAGCAGCAGAGACACCTGAACCAGGTCTCTTCGCTCTCATTGAACCTGAAGCAGACGATGAGACTCGTCCTGAAGTTATTACTCTGGCCACCACTGCGTCAGACCCTCTGTTGGGTTCACAACACCTTGAGCGGTGCTCAAGCTGGAGCTCACTCTGTCGCACTCTAGCCAGACTCATTCATGTTGCGGCATCCTTCAAAGGAAAAACAAGTGATGGAGAAAGAAAAGGATGGAAATGTTTCAAAGAAATGCCAAACACAAGTGAACTTTCACAAGCCAAGCTTTTAATCATTCGTTCTGTCCAGCATGCAGCCTTTGAGGAGGAATTCAAATGTCTTGAAGAAGGCAGGCAGACTCCTATGAAACATAACCTGCTTAAGAAGCTCAGTCCAACTGTAGACAAAGATGGCCTGTTGTGTGTTGGAGGCCGTCTTTCCTCTGCTGACCTGTCAGAGGAGGAAAAGCATCCAGTGATTATTCCACACAGTCACCATGTTGCTACATTACTTGTGAGACATTTTCATGAACAAGTGGCTCACAAAGGGCGACACATTACTGAAGGAGCTATCCGAGGTGCTGGATACTGGATAATTGGAGGTAAGCGCCTGGTGTCTTCTGTCATCCACAAGTGTGTTACTTGCCGCAAACTGCGAGGCAGGTTGGAGGACCAGAAAATGGCAGATCTGCCTGCAGACAGACTCACTCCTGAACCACCATTCACCCCTGTTGGCCTTGATGTTTTCGGGCCATGGACCGTCATGACTCGTCGCACAAGAGGAGGAAGTGCAGAGAGCAAACGCTGGGCTGTACTCTTTACATGTATGTCCACCAGAGCGGTGCACATTGAACTGCTTGAAACTATGTCAACTGACAGCTTTATCAATGCTCTAAGGAGGTTTTTCTCAATCCGTGGTCCAGCAAAGCTTCTGCGTTCAGACAGAGGGACTAACTTTGTGGGAGCTTGCAAGGAGTTGGGTATAAACACAGATGACACAGTGATCAGGAAGTATCTCCAGGACAAAGGATGCTCCTGGGTGTTTAATCCTCCTCACGCATCCCACATGGGTGGCTCCTGGGAGAGGCTCATTGGGGTTGCCAGGCGCATTCTGGATGCAATGCTACTTCAGACAGGACTTACATGACTCACACATGAAGTCCTGAGCACTTTCATGGCAGAGGTGACAGCGATTATGAACGCAAGACCCCTTGTGCCCATATCCACTGACCCAGATAGTCCTGTGATACTCACCCCAGCAATGCTTCTCACTCAGAAGATGAGTGCTATTTCATCCCCTTCTGGAAACTTTGGCTCAGCACAGTTGTTTGGGAAGCAGTGGAAACAAGTACAATGTCTTGCTGACACATTCTGGAGGAGATGGAAAGGAGAGTATCTGTCTACTCTTCAGAGCCGCAGGAAGTGGACAAAAGATAAGCCGAATGTAAAAGAAGGAGATGTTGTCTTATTGAAAGACAGCCAGACCCACAGGAATGAATGGCCAATGGGACTGGTCATTAAGGCCTTGCCAAGCAGTGACAAGAGGGTGCGCAAGGTGGAGGTGCGGACTGTGAAGGATGGGTTAGCCAAGATATTTCTAAGGCCGGTGTCAGAGATTGTAGTCCTTCTTTCAGAGAATCACTGAAAAGACTCATGTTGATGTTATTGCATTTGAACAATTCCCATTAAATTTGATTGTATTTGTATTGACATTTACTTGTAGTGATATAATGTTATTATATCAAGCAGGGACTGTGCTGTCTTTAAAGTTAATAAAATATAATATAGGTATGTTTGAAATAGATTTGCAAAGTTATAGTTGTGCAGGCTATTTTCTGTTTTGGTCTTTGAATTTGCGTCTGAGTAAGCACTCTGCCATTTGTTTTGGTCTTTTGAGTTCACATCAGAGTGAGCACTCTTACCGTTATTTTTTCAGCCATCTTTGACGCTACTATGTTTCCTTGTTAGCTAGCAGACGTTCATTGCTAATTGACAGCGCCATTTGCTATGTTTTTTCTTCGCTGATGCCTTGGGCATCATTGTCTTTTTACGATGTGGAAAGGAAGATAAAGTGCAGGAAAAGAAAGCCCTGTCTCTTTATTTGTACAGACGTTATCTACCTGTCTAGCTACGCCAGTTTCGCGCCGCGAGAGCAGCATATAAGTTACTTCCAGGTTATATGATTGTATTCTATTGTCTAAAGACGGTGACACAGACCACATAAGAAATAAATGGCAAAAAGTTGGAAATCTATCTATATCTTCTGAAAGCTGGGAAAAGATCCACAAATTACATTGGATCACCACATGCTCCAACACATGGAGGGTATTTTGTTGGAAAAATATTGTTAGATTTTTCTTAACCCCTGATCAGAAAAAACACCTGGGCGGTGGAGACACCTGCTGGAGACTCTGTGGGACGAATAACGCAAACCACTATCATATTTTTTGGGATTGCCCAGTGATCAATCCATTCTGGAAGCAGTTGTGCAAACATTTAAATAACATTTTTAATTAATGAGAAAATCCCCTGCAAGTGTGAAGCTTTGTACTTAGGAGACATCTCAGGTGATAAATGGACTTTGAAAGATAAAAAAACTGCAGTCAGCAGCAAGCAAAAAGACTATCACCAGGAAATGGTTAAAACCTGAAGCACCTACAGTTGAAGAATGGATTAAGATCACACAGGATATCTACATCTCGGAGAAGCTGTCATTTTCCCTTAAAGGTCAAATGGAATCTTTTTTCAGGATTTGGTCAAAATGTGACAAATTTTTTAAAACCCCTATTCTCTATGAACTGAATTTGACTGTTATATGAAAGCACTGATACGATATACACTCTTGTTTTGATGTGTGTTTTTTTTTTTTCGTGACAGGATAGAAAACGGAGTAAGCCCTTTCCCCCCGCCCACTTGTTATATTTGTTTTGTTATTATACTAAAAACCTGGAACAGCAATTAATATCATTAAACTGGGTGCACATATTGTCTAACACCCCCTGCGTCAGGAAGTACTCTTGTTGATGTCACTTCCTGTTACATCAGACTTTCACCACAGAGACTGTAGGCTCACAGGTTCAGGTTTACTTGGCTTCAGACTCCGTTTAAGGCAGTTGATGTGCCTTTTTTCAGTGTAAGTGTTTGATCCAGGAGCTTCTTCTTCTTCTTCTTCTTCTTGTGATTTTCTTTCCGCTGTTGGCGTGGCCAGGAGGACCTGGAATGGTCCCTCCCCCCTTGGCTGGACCAGGTTTTCTTCTTGATGGCGTTGATGAACACCCCGTCCCCTGGAACAACGGCAGCTATTGGTTGCTCAAGCACCGGTGTTGGAACAGAATTAGCAAAAGATAATTAGCAGATTGAACACTGTTGTTAGTCAACATCTTTCTCATGTAGTCGACTAGCGTTTCTTCTGCTGCTTCATCAGTCTGAGTGAATGCTTTCAACTGTGGGATGACATTTCATACATCATTTTAAACAGTGACCTGTGCTTGTTGGAGTCATGTGCATATTCAACATTACTACTGGTAAACAATAAATCTACTTTTTCCCTTTCTTTTCTTTCATAGTTTTCTTCAATTGGGACTTAATAGTTCCATTAACTCTTTCAACCACTCCTGCAGATTGAGGGTGCTATGCAAAATGTTTCTTTTTAATTCTATGTTTGGATTCTTGGCCATTATAGTGATAACATTATTAACTAGTAATCATTTCTGGAATCCCAAATTGTGCTATTATCTCTTCAACCAAAGCATTTACAACTGCTAGTGTGTCTGGGTGTGCACTGGGAAACATCTCTACACATTTAGTGTGCATGTCAGTTATTATCAGGCAGAATTTCTGTCCTTCACATCTGTTAAGTTCATTCAAATCCATACAGATGTGTTGGAATGGATAGAGAGATTTTGGAAAATGTCTTCTTTTAGAGCTTAGATTACCTTGTGGATTATGCTTTGTACAGATTTGACACATTGAATGAAATTTTGTGAATAATTAGTCAATCCATATATTATAAATCCTTATGCTACTGCATGTACCTTGCCCCCTTTTGAGACATGACAACGTTCATGGCTCAATAATGCCATACATCTGAACAACCCTTGTGGAAGGAGCGCTTTGCCATATGGGCATATCTTTGTCATTTAGTTAGGTTCCTTATACATATTGTAAAATATAGTAGTTGGTTAAAATGTAAAGTTAAAACAAATATTTTTTATTAATATAACCTAATAAAAAAAAACAGCTCCAGAGTACTTGCCAAGTCTCTTAAATGTATATTTTTACATTTGTTTTAGATTGTAAATAAGCTTATTCACTTCTTTGAGTTAGATGAGAGGTTTTAAGTTGTCATTATTTTAGAGTAGTATTAGTAGTAATAGAGTAGTAAATATCTTTTGGATTCTGTTTTTTATCCCTAATCTGTGCTTTTAGTTTGCCTTTTTTATTGAGACAGTCAGCAATCGAAAATTTGAAAAAAATCAAATCAAAAGTGTTAAAATTAGCCATAATGAGCCAATTATTAAAGGCAATCTACCCCAAACTTACTGCAGAGGGCGCTGCAGCGCTGCATTCAAACCACCCACATCATCACTGGTGCTAATGAACCCAGCATCAGCCACGTCAGTGAGGTGAGGTTCATCCTCCACACTTTACCAAAAGTAAGTTTGATATTTTGTGTGTAGCATAAAGAGGTGACAGCTTGCATTTTGTCGCACAACCCTGTGCTGTACAATGAGAAGTGAATGACCTTTCAAGCCATTATTATGTTAACATTATTAAAGGTGCACAATACTGAGGATGTGTACATATTCCCAAGGTGGACACACTGTCAGGTGAAAGCCTTGGGAACAATTCTGCGTTCAGGTTGGTCTATAAAGAGTTAGTGTGTGTCATTTACACCTTTACAATACAACAGAATGAACAGTATTTTTATACTTAAAACATTAAGGAAATAAATTCAAAATGATTGTTCTTGTTTTGTGACTTTTTATTATGACACTCTTTGATTCTGTTCAATATAGACATATGTGGAAATCTTCAGCATCTTGAAATGGAGTGCGTTCAGTCGGGTACCAGAGGTCCTCTGCCAGCTGCTTGTACTCTGCAGACACAAACACACATTACAAAGGTTAACTAGACAAACACACACACACTCACACGGTGTTTACATGTGACACTAGGACATTAGATATCATATCAAAAGTTCAAATCCTCCAGTCATTGATTCTGAGAGAAATCATACAGACATGTTGTATCTATAGAGACGCTCTGAAGACTTGAGCTTCTTCTTTGTGACGTTGCCCACAAATAATAATAATATCAAGTAATAACGTACTGCTGTGCCTCGTTCTGCTCTTCCGTGTCGGCTGCGTTGCTTCTTCATCTCTTTCCTCTTCCTGGGTCCGTTCTTCATCTTGCTTCTCTTTCTTCGGCTCTTCTGGGCTCTTTTCTTTCGTCACCTCTTGGTGTCGCTCAAGGAGCCCTGAAGAAGAAAATCAAATCAAACCTTTATTAATTATGAGATCAATAATTATACTTTCTCAGCACAACACTTTGACTGTGGACACTAAAATATCTACAGAGTCATTTTACTCCTTGGGGTCACCTTGTTAGTCGGGCTGATCCTGGATCCTCCCTTTTCTCTGCTCACGTCCTCGGCTGCTTCTTCTTCTTTCTACTTTTCGTCTCTTTCCTTCTTCTCATCTGAGGTCTTGAGTCACCCAATCAAAGCTCTGAGCACCAAAAAACACTCAATTAATACTGAAATAAATAAGTGCATTTTTCACACAGCTGTAAAATCAATCCTTAGTAAACATACAGTGTCATTGGGGCCATTTCTGTTCCTTTTAGTGAGCCTCTGTTCTTGCACACATCAGCAACAACATGATGAAAGAGAATGCTGTACAGTTACACTCACCTCTTCTCTGATCCTGGAGCTGCTCCTTCATGTCTGTTCTCGTCGGGGGCTTGTTCTTCGTTTCCTTTCTCCTGCTGTTTCCTCTGGGCTCTTCTGTGCTCTTCTCTTCCGTTTGGGGTTCTGGAGTCGTCCGACAGCAGCACTGAAGGGGAGCCAAAGACAAAACTAAGCCACATACTGTTTGTAATGGTGCTGTTTGGAATAGAGTAGCATTTGAGGAACATTCAGCGGTGGTGAAGCTCTTACCTATTGGATGAGTTTGTCCTGATTCCTCCATGATGATGTCCAGGTGGAGGACTCAGTATACTTACCTCATTTGTCAGCAGCCTGTCTTTTCCCGGCGAGGAAAGGACCTTATAACATTACAACAACTGCTGACATTATTATGACCCCCCGCCCCAGTGTGAAGCGTGCACCGTGGTCCTTGTTACTGTAGACTCCACTGTTGGTCTAGGGTGGGCGCAGAAAGACATGTGAACCCCCCTCACAGTCTTTTGCCATCCTTTTCTACATCTGCCAGAAAGGAGCTTCTCTGTGAGGGCGTAACACGTGGGAGGCTCACGCAGACCCCCCCCCCCAAACGAGACTGGGTTGATGCAAGCAGAAAACACTGGGCAGATGAAACGTTCACACCTTACAATTGCAGATCCCCAAATGTTGGACTCATACGTTTTTGTGCTGTGGACAAATGTAGGTATTACACAATTTGGAATGAGACTGGGTTGCCTGTGTGTGTGCCGCAGTGTCCTTGCACCACACTGAATTGCCCTGATGATTTGACCTGTGTGTGTCATGGGTGCCAATGAAAAGGCAGAAGGACTCGATTTTCTCTGTCAAAGGTGTTTAGAGAAACAGTGAAAAAACACAAACATTTCATTTTTATATTTATTTACAGCTATTCCAGAAGCACAAAGTGCACAGGTCAGGTCTGAGGTGATGTTGGTGTCAGCAGGTCTCTGCTGGCCCTCAACACAATTATTGAACACTTTCATTTTTCTTCTAGAGGATCACAGCAGTTTGACCTTTTACTTTTACCATCCTTTCCTTTCCCCTCCATTCTCCATCTTCCTGTGATTCAATAAACCCGCATGGCTTCTTTTTTGACAGGTTTGCCTCTGCTCATTGTTACAGCATTAATACAACTTGTCAGCTCTGGAAACCATGGAGTAGTTTACCATCTGAATGGCAGCAAGAATTAATGAGCTTCTAAAATATTGATTTTCAGGATTTTTAAAGAGTAGCTACCACAGACATTATACCTTATTGAAGATCCACAGAAGAATATTTTATGTAGCAAGGACTACAAAAAAACAAAACAAAGCTTTGCTTTTGTGACCAGTGGAAATTGTTCCCTCTGGGTCACAGCAGGAAGCTCCGCCCACTAATCAAGCCAGAATAGATAGAAGCTGACAGACAAGGTGTTGCTCCCTCTTTGCTGCTGCTATTTTACCTGCTGTATTTTGTAAGGATTTTATATATATGATGGTGGATTTTATCAATGTTTTATGTGTTGCTTACCCTCTGCCACATTCTGGGTCCTGGTCACCAGCTACCCCCCCCCCCCCCCTGTGTCCACAGGCCACATTTGATGTAGGGTTGGTGTCAGAGGTGATATGTCCAACAATTCTTTGTTCACATATATGATGTTTGTTTGGCAGGCTCCTCATATATTTCACTTGTTTTCATTTGTTATAGGCAGACTGCCACTGCTGTTTTGTTTGCATTTGTTCTGTTTAATTTGTTTTAAGTGGTTCTTTCCCTCAAGATTTTTAGTGATTTTTGTAGCAGCTTTGTGTGTTTTTCACCGATTTGTCTGTTTCTTTGGGCACGAGTGCTGCAGGACTGGTGATCCCGTAGCTGCCCGGACGGTGGAGGGGTTGGTGGTCAGAGTTCCTCACCTCAGCTCCACACTCCCACTGCACGTCCTCCACACCATAGTTTTCCCTGAAAGATTTGTTGTTTTGCTGTGTGTGTGTTGTGTTGGATACGGCTCTGGTCACACTTGCATAAGATAAAAAGATTTCCATTAGTTTCCACATGAGAAGAATTTTATAAAACCCCAAAAAACAAATTGTTTATATTTAGGGCCCGAGCCCACTAAAGTGGCGAAGGCTCTATTGTATCCCTTAGGATTATTTTTTAGGGCCCGAGCACTAAACAGTGCGAAGGCCCTATTGTAACCCTTAGGATTATTTTTTAGGGCCCGAGCACTAAACAGTGCGAAGGCCCTATTGTAACCCTTAGGATTATTTATTATTATTATTCTTAACCCTTTTTAACGCCAAATTGCATAGGTCAATGGGCGATCATCGCCGCTTGCGGCTTTAATTTTCTAATTGTTTCTTGTGAATTAGTGGAAAATGTGGTTCCTCATTCCTCATTCTGCCTTTGGGGAGTCTCACACAATGCACCATCGAAGAACACACACAGGACCAACAAATCAAACAGAAACTAAAGGTGATAACAGCCTCAAAAAAAAGGTCAGTGATGCTGAAGGAAATCTGAATGATGCTGAAGAATGATATTGTCAAGGAAATAAGTCAACTTGGATCAGAATTTGGGAACTTCTCATTTGAAGGGAATCAACAAGGGAAAGATGTGCAAGAAATCTGTTTTAATCTAAAATGACATGAGGCCACAGAATCAATCAGTCGGAAGAGAAAGAGACAACAAATGCAGCGTTAAGATACTTGCTGTGGAAATAAAGAAGATGGAATAAATCTCAACAAAAGAAGTCGAGGCTGTATCAAGTCCAAGAAGGAGCAGTGAGGGACAATGTGCTGGAGTTTTTAAGATCACTGTGGTCTGAAGACACTTTCTGATTACCTGCACATACAGTGGTCAGTGGAATGCCCATCAAAAACTGCCAGGTTGTGCAGGGATAATCAAAACTATTACAATCAGGACTTCTCAAAGAAGATCCCAAAGTGAGCTGATAAGGAAGCAACTGAATGGAGAACAATGTAAAATCATTTATAATGTATCTGGCCAAACTAAAGGTTTCCAGAGGTGCTGAGACTCTGACCTGAGACTAACCCCATGACACAAGTGAGGACATATGGGGGCAGAGAGTAGCCAAGCTGAGGCTGGACGACGCCCGGAGCGTGACATCCAGGCCCATTCCAGCCCCTTCAGGTGAGCACCAGGCCAGATGAACGGCAGAGGTGAGGAGACAGTGGCCTCCTGAAGGAAAGAGTGACTGTTATACCTGAGAATTTGCCCTACTCACTTCAAACCTCATGGGTGATTTTTCACCTAATAATGTAGGACACTGAGCTGCTTTTTTCTCTTCTCTTCTTGTTTATCTTCCTCATGCTTTGAACTGGGACTGCAGCCTAATGACACGATGAGGATTACCATCACTCCAACTACAAGAACATTCGACACCAATTTGAGCTTGGGACTTAATTATGCTCAGGGCTGCCAACTCTCACGCACTGAGTGTGAGACTGATGCAATTGACACAGATCTCACGCTCTCATGCAACACATGCCTTTTCTCATGCCAACTTCTCCGTCTTTGCTTCCTCTGATGTTTTTTTTTTCTTTCTGGCAGAGGTGCAGACTGCAACAAGGTTAAGGCAGCACTTTTCGTGGACTGTCCGTGAACGTACCAATCATCATCTATTTGAATGGAAAACATGCAACAACAAACCATTGTGATCCATGTTCCTGTGGTGTGGTCAGTGCCAATGATTACCCTGGTGAGCATGAGGAGGGCTGGAGGGACAACATGTACAGCTCACTGCATCTGTGCGGTAGTTGTACTGACCAGTCAATGATGGCTCAGTGTTCAGCAGGTGAGCACCTTCATCACTCAACAACTTATCTCTGTGGGGGTTGAGTGTGTGTTTAAGTTTAAGAGCTAGTTAGAAGCAAATAACACAGGAGAGATCAACCCTGTCATCATTTGGAGATGGCTTAAAGAGACAAGAATGTGAAACTCTTACAACTCCAAATCGAGAACCCCGAGTGAGCACTTAAGGCAAAAAAAAACAAAAAATACAGCAAATAAAATCAAATTTCCATCAGGAATAGCATCACATACAAAACAGTGACAGATAAATGGGAGATTCTAGAGGAGTTTGTGGAATATTGTGAGCACCCACACGTTCATGTGACACACAAACTCCTCTGCAATTAAACTAATATTTCAAACAGCTCAGCTTACCAGAAATCACTGAGACTCAAAATCAAAATCTTACGGTATCTTTTACCACTGAAGAGACACTCAAAGCCATTCCAAAAGTAAAACTAGCAGCGAGGCCAGGCAGCACTGTTTCAGAGGACAGCTCTAAAAGAAGTGTGAGGAGGAACTGCTTCCTATCTTCCAGTACGTAGAGCTTTTGTTTGAGCACTGCATCATGGGACATGACAGGTGATGCTTACAGTTACGCACAAAGGATGGATGTGACTGTGGAGGATACACACCTGTAACCTTTCTAAATAAATATAAGTACAGTGCAGTGCAGTACAGCAAAGATTATGCCTGCCTTTATCTCAAACAAACAACTCTGATGATCACAGCATGTGAGACAGAGAGAGTATAGGACTTGAAGGGATGAGGGGAGTGGACATTTCTGATTTAACTCGGGCTCGACTCAGTGTAACATATGCTAAGTTTTAGGTCAATCTAAATGAAGTGACGTACCGTGAAATAAGAGATCTGGACAGGCAGAATTAAACATTGCAATAAAGTGAATGTGTTAACAGCTCAGTTTTATTCGAATTAAATAAACCACAAAGTTTTGGGCCATAAAATACTAGAGAACTATGGTGTTGGAATCTTAAGTGTTGTCAAGGCATTTTCAAGAAATGTTTTAGGAGAGGCCAAACTTTCCAGTTAGAACAATTACAAACATAAATCCACAGCAATTTTGGAAGGAACTAAATAAACACGGTCCTAATGGAACATGGGGATCGTCATTTGAGACTAAGCAGAGATTTTCAAAAGTAATTTATATGCACGTAATCTACATTATGTTACCTTTCACATTATCCATGTTGCTAATATAAAAACATTGATTGGTGCAGCCTGAAAGATAACAGAAGGCAAACTCCATACAAGCCAAAGAACCAGGATCTGCCTTAACCACCTAGTTTTACTAGCCTAAACATGATCTTATCTTGGAAATAGATCACAGTATGCAGCTAATGTTTGAAGGGGAGGGGGTTTAAGACAACAAGCTACAGTCTCTCAAAACGGCTACAAAGGTATTAATGGATTTACCAAGGTGTAACACAGAAACAGAATTCCATTCTATCAAAGACATTTTATAATGTCAATTCAAATGAAGAATATAGCTGATGTGGCAGAATTGCTCAGGGATGCCAAATTACTATCTCTAGAACTGATGGAAAAAAGAAACCCTGTTTTCTCTTCCTCTCATCCCTGAATCAAGCTGTCAGAAAGGCCCGGCACCAGGTTCAAGTAAATGGCCGTTATATTAGGTCAGATACATATACATACTTTTAAAAATCACATATAATGCCATTTTGCCTTAATGAAAAATTTAAGGCAATTAATCATCAGAATTATATTTAGCTTCTGTAAAGGTCAACTTTCTGAACCTTGATCGCACACTTGAACATTTTAATTTAACTAATTTGCATTTAATATTCCATCTTTATATTAAACTAATTTATCTTATTGTGTCATCATTCACAAATGTTCATTTTAGCCACAGAGCCAGTCAGTGCAGCAAACTCTGAACTGAACTGCGCATGTGTTTTCTTGGTGAGAGTGTGAGTGAGTGTGTAACAGTGAATCACAGCCCAGAAGAAAAAGAGAGGAAAGGCCAGAGAGACCTGTGTTTGAAGTTGAGTGTGTTTGAGCAGGTATGTGTATCTGCAATAGGAAACACCTGACAACCTCTCCTTGTAGACAGGGCTGCATGTGCATATGTTTCATATATATGTGTGGTGTGGTGTGTTCAAATGTGTGTGTGCGTCTGGCCTGTCTTCCCTCCTTATATTGTTCCTGTCTGGACGAAATCACCCAGAGACACACACACATATACACAAATAGCACCCAAATGGAGTCGTATCAAGGAGCAGCATGCATTGCAGAGAGACAGAGCAGAACAAGTTAATTTGTACAGTGCCAAGAACCACTAATTCCTTGTAGCGTTTGTTAATTCCCCTCATGGGAGCAGAGGCAGCTCCTCTACGAATAACAGCTCCGAGCTCTGACAGGCCATCAGCTGTGCATGTGCATGCCTCTGTTGCTGTTTGTTCGCTCCTTGCTGCTGCAGTGGGAATTATCTCTGGAGTTTAAACCTATTGAATAATGAATAAATACAATGAAAAACACTCAACTACAGTGACTGGGCAGCACAGAGGATCAGTGGTTAGCACTGTCACCTCACAGCCAGCACAGAGCCATTCTCTGTGGAGTCGCATGTTCTCCCCTTGTTGGTCTACATTTCCTCCAGATGCTGTCATCCAAAAAACTAAAACACATCCAACCCAAGTCCAAAAAAGTCATGTGATAATTTCAACTTTCATAATTTCAATTTCAAAACATTTGCATTTGAAATTCATAAATAATTGACTCACTTATTTTTACACATAACATCTGTTGAGGAGGTTGTCGACTGTTACGCCAGTGCCCCTTGTGGCAGAAGTGTGCAGCGGCGCTGTGAGCACATAAAGTTGTATCGTCAGTAGTACATAAGCAATGCAAGGGGCATACCATCAGAAGAGAGCCTTTCTCTTGCATTTGGTCGTGGAATGGAAATGCTTTAGTTAGTGCTGTAGCTGAGATTCTTCCCGTTCCAATGGTGTATGGGATGTATTGGTTTGGTCAGTATATGGTCCGGACCCACCAGTGGGCCCATCAAGTTCAGCATTCACTGCACTCACTGTGATGAATATAAAAGAAGACACTGATACTGTTTTCATCAATGAACACTTACTGAAAAAGAAATGTTCAAAGAACATCAACATGGTGTGTGTGTGTGTGTGTGTGTGAGAGAGAGAGAGAGAGAGAGAGAGAGAGAGAGAG
>JBBMOC010001002.1:0-15530 GCA_037975185.1 Centropyge bicolor | reverse complement strand
CACACACACACACACACACACACACACACACACACACACACACACACTCCCAACAGTGCCTGACAGTGTTAGCCCGACTCGAGTCGGAAGGGTGCTCCGGCCACGGCTCAATTTGTCCGTTAACTAAAGGTCACACTGAGTGTGTTTTACCAAGGAGTCGGTATTTCAGAGCTCATTTGCTCCCTTTCACTTCTCGCCTGCAGCTCACAGGGTGGATGGCAGCAATTTACAGGCAGAGAGAAAGCAGCGACAAAGACGCCCCCCAAGTTTTGTTTCCACCCGACTGTCAAGCCAGTTTCATACAAACTATAGAAATGGTTAGGAGGGGTGGGGGGGGTGGGGGTGGGGTAAATCATTTGGTCAGCTCAGGTTGGAGTGAAATCTAAATCAGACACTGTCCATGAAATGTGAAGTGTCTATAAAACGACGATACATTACTGACACTGAGGGTAAGTTTATGATATTACTGTTGTAGCCTGAGAGCTAACTGACCAGGAAACATCTAGATATTACTATAAGCTTGAACAGCCATTCATACATAAGTTCAGTATAAGTTAATGGTACATGGAAAAATGCTTAATAAGAAAGAGTCCTGCATTTTGACAAGGTAATGTTTCATCTTGTATTAACTAACATTAGTTGTTCTGTGGATCATCTACCTTCAGGATGAACGAGGTTCATGTCACCTGTTACAAAATACAGGTATTTGGCTCATAGACAAAAAAGTTTATCTTGTTGAATTTGCACAAATGTGCTTGCAGATTGGGATGACCTTCCCTCCGCTGGATAACATACACGCTGTGATCCTGAGCTGGGTTCAAAGGTCATGTGTGTGCTACATTAAACTAAGGTCTGCACAGTTCATGGACTCATAACTTCAGGAAGCTTCTGAAGCTAAAGCCTGAGCAGAAACACACGTGTGTTTCAGAGAAGCAGGATCATCCTCTGACTGGGAGGAAGGGTCTGAGGTTACAGTCAACTGTTTTCTAACAATTATGACCTGTCACTGTTGATCTGTTTCTGTCTGTGTCAGGATGGAACTAAGGACTGGAACAGTCCAGCTCTGCATCGATCAGGACCGTCCTCAGCTGAACAGATCCAGAGCGGGGACGGTCTCTGAAGGCAGCCTGCTGATGGATGAAGTTACTAACCTGCCTCAGGCCTCCTGTGTCCTTTTCCCACTGATTTATGTGCTGCACCCGGACTTCAAGAAAGTTCATGAAAATCACTTTATTCACCAAGTGCTCACTTCAGTCATGAATGAATCAAACTGAACGACTCTTGTTACTGACTTGGGAGTGACAAGTCCTGGGGCCTCATGTACAAAGACTTGCGTGGATTTCTTACTAAAACATGGCGTACGCTCAAATCCAGAAAACGTCCTACGCACAAAAAAATCCAGATGTATCAATCCGTGCGTGCGAATGAATCCAAGCACATTTTCTTTGTTCATCTGAATCAACGTGGAATTGAGCGCAGGTGTTGGAGTACCCGACCCCTCCCAGTCCACGCCCCAATTTACATATGCAAATCGATTCTCCTGTCCGCACGATCGGGAATCAGAAAAGCATGAGCAAGACGCCGTTTGACCAGAGAGTCGCTGCAATTCTGGGTGACACTGCTCTGGGGGGGGGGCACATGTGGGTGACTCTGATTAAAAAGAAGGTACGTATGTATTTGTGTAACTCACAGCAAATGTGTTCATACAGTAGCCTCCTCACATACATCCTATAAGATAGAGGTTCATGCGTAAATGGTGTATGGATGCTATTATTTGGTTTGAAATATTTTGAATTAAAATTTAAACATGGCAGCATATAAAAGAGGGTATCAGAGACTTTGACTCATGTTTGATCGCTGAATTTATTTTAAAACACAGCCGTCCCCGGCGTCTCTGGCTCGGGGGATTCCTCTACCGTCCCTGGCTTCCCCGGCGTCAGTACGCCGCAACCTGCTGCTGCCGCCGCCCGCCCGACTGGCCGTGTCCCCCCCCTGCTGTGCTGGAGTCACAAGACGACATAGTGAGAGCAATAGGCGGCATAAATGATCGCCCAGATCAGCTGATAGGCGTCCTCACAAATATCAGTGAATCAATAAATGCATTGGTGAATAAGTGAATTCTGCGTCCTTGCCTCTTTTACATGATTGAAATCAAATGTTGCCGGGCCCGGGTGGCCTCCTGGGTGGGATACAAGTTAATGGGTCCAGGTTGGTTCGTGAGTCCTGTTGCACATTAGTGCAGAAGTGCGCCGGGGAAAATGTGAGGCTGATTAAGACATTTCAGACTTTACGCACGGGGTTATTAACATGAGTACTTTACACACAGAGACAATCTGGGGCTTGCTGGAAAGATCTTAAGCTGTAGTTTAACCAGCAAAAAACAGCAAGTCACTAACTTTAACCAGTGACTAGTAATGATGCTGTGAAGTCGATAGCTCTGATTACATTAGAGAAACCGGCTCTCGCTGCAAACTGCGCTTTAATGTCAACCTGTTCAGCTGCAAGATATGGGAATCTGATAGAACTGGCTGACTTGCTGATAATGCCGTCCCACACGGCTGGCTCGGCTCAGGGTCGACTGACACATTCCCAGCTCTCTCTGGTCCCGGTTCCCAGGCACCCCAGTGTGGTCAGCACCTGTATGGGCACAGGCAGCGCATGGCTCCTCGCCGTGTTGCGCTCTGAGGCCGGCTCGGCTCGACGGCGCTGATGAGCCCGCTGTCATCGTGTGCCAGCAAATCTTCTGTCTCTGTAGACACGCTCTCTTCTTACTGCACCATGTGCAATGTCTTCCAGTGCTAACGCAGCCATAACGGTATTTTTTGCCCCACTTTACGCATGCTTTTGAATCCACTCATGTAATTGCAGACACCTAGTATTAATTGTTCACGTGTCTCTGATATACACATCACTCAGTCCGATGATTCATTGTTCTCACATTTATGTATTACAACAGTTTCCCAGCATCACCTCTAAGTGTCGCCAAAGGATCCACAGCTGTAGAAATGTGCGTACGCCAGCCATGAAGTTGGCGTGAAGCACCGCACATTTCCACAGTCACTTCACTCTTCATACATCTGAACGTTGCCGTGAAAAAGGGCGTACGCCACTTTTTTGTGCGTACGCACGTTTTGGACATGAGGCCCCTGGTCTCCACAGCCTGGTCCACTGACTCAGCCCTCCGTCCTGCTATTAGCTCGAGCAAACTGTGAGGACTAATCAAGACTACTGTTTGCATTTACTGTATTTGTGGAAATGTATCCAGTGAATTACTGTGTTAATGTTGCCCTGTGAGAAGATCAACCACCTTGGTGCTTCTCTCAACTCAGAGCCCAGAGTCCGTCCCCTGTCCTCAGCTGAAGGCCGGACTCTCTCACTCACCTACAGGGGTCAGCAGGTGACTGGCTGGTGACTCGAGTGACTTGAAAAACTGACTCTCTTCAGTGAGTGAAACAGTCGAATCTACCATCTATAGCTTACTTTGAAATGACTAACTTTCAGTTGGATTCCAAATCAACTCAGTTCTGGATATGTAAGTTTTCATTACACATTAAAGTCAACTATTCAGGCTAAACGTAATGTGATGGAAGTTGCATTTCTGTGACCTGGACGAGCGACAGCAAGAAGAGAAAGACATAACCTGAACTTCAGCTGACACAATGACAATCACGTAACCTAAAAACAAATGTCACAGGAGTGAGAAGGAAGTTGACATTTTTGATTTCTGGATTGTTTGGTTTCCACTCATCACACAGGGGAACACGAGAGCAGCTTCAGTCGTCTCTGTTCACTTCATGCTTCTTACATTAAGGTTCTGTATTTAACCCATCTGCTGTGGTTCTGTGTTCAAATTAACATGCAGGAGACACATAAGCAGAATTATGAATGAAGAAGAAAGGAGTCGCAGGTTGATAGCTTCCTGATCACAATAAACACACACACACACACACACACACACTCTTAATTCGACATATGCTCGTGCTTAAAAACTCACTCTTCTGTGTTCATAAAAATTGGAACCTGGAAACTCTAAATCCCCAGAGGAGATATATGCACTCAGGATTTTGGCCATGCATTTGTTGTTGTTATTGTTTTCTCTGTTTGTTTTCCTTTTTTTCTCCTCCCAATCTCAACTGTTATTTTGAGTTTTAATTAGCAGTAAAGGATCAACTGTCCTCCACCAACAACACTCCAGGGACAAACTCCCGTCAGCTCTCACACAGAAGTGCATTCTTATTGTTTCGGCAGTTATTTGATATGTGACAGATGAACATCCTCCGTCACATGACAAGAAGTATTCTGCAGTATTTTTAGGCTCATTTCATCTCAGCAGGAACACATATTTCCAACAGATCTGACTTAATATTATAAATCAGCTGAACTGTTCTCAGAAGCCAGGTTTCCATCCAATTTCAGCTCAAATTTGAACCTCATTTATAGAAAATCAGGAAATTTTAAAAAGAAGAGCCAGTTAAACCTGAGAGAAAAACGATGTGAAAAACATGGTGGAAATATGTTTTCATGATTCATTTGTAACATACAGTGTCATCATCGGCCCACACATACATATATCTGATGTTTGGTCTGCTGTTTTTTAGCATCCAGGTTTCTGTCAATGTACGTGTACACCTACTTCATGATTCATTCTCTAAGCCTGATTTAACCATGTCGCACTTTGTTTCTATTGATGCACCAACCTTTCCACCTCAGCATGTAAAGTGTAAAAGTGTAAAAGCTTTATTTGAGGAATCTCTCTTTTTTTATCATCTCCACTCACTCTTGATGTGAAATCTGAACATGTGCATGAAAACAGGTGGATGGAAAGACATGTAGTTATTTTAGAACAGTTTTTTAAATTGACTCAAATTTATAAAGAAAATGCATCAGAATAATTTTTATTTTGTTGCATAATTCGAATTTATAAATTTCAGTTTTGTTGGCAAAAGTAGATTTGTTCAGTTATGTTTTATTTGCTTTCAGAATAGACAACTAAAAACTGCCGCAAATGTACAGTACTGTACATGTTACCAGGTACCTCATGTCTTGATAGAAGAGTCTATGATGAAGTTGCACACCAGCATGTAAATAGGAAAAAAAACCTCATTTCTATTTTTTTAATGCATGTTGAACATCACTAAAAATACAAATTGTTTAATTTGATTAAATATTATTATAATATTATGAATTAACTGAGCTACTTGTCACTTTGGATTTAGCTATGAGGAAATTAAAATGGCCTGATTTCATTCTGACAAACAGCCACAATGTTTTTTTTTATAATAAACATTTTTTGTACTCGTAATTTATCATTCACAATGTTTATACTGATATTTGTATTTTTCATCAAGCATCATGTTTCATCTTTTCTCATTTCTCAAAATGTGATACAGGAGCTTCCTTTGATGCCATTTTCATAGAAATGAAACAAAAGCTGTTTTGTTGTTTTAGAGAAAACCAGACTAGCTGTTTCGATCTGCTTCCAGTCAGTAGATCTCATTCCACAGTTAGCCTACAGACATCAGAGTGAGCGGTGTCAATCTTCTCATTTTACTTTCACCAAGAAAACAAGGGGGCGTATTCTCCAAGATGTTGAACTACTTCTTTCACCTCATTCCAGTTCCTCTGACCTCAGTAAACTCTCATATTGTAGATCTGCTGTGACACTCCCCTCAGAGCTCTGACGACCTGGCTGACCAGACCCAGTTCCTGGTTTGCACACACACACACACACATACTGGACATACTTGTGAGTCATCCAGCCCTGAAGCTCCCTTTATTCAAGCACGACGTCAACCTTTCTCTAATCCTAATAAACTGTGTTTTTCATGTTTCAGTTACCTAAAGGAAACGGTCAGCAGGTCACAGTTGTTCTATCCAAATATGGTGACACTGCTAATCACAATATTTCACAGATCTCTTTCACCAGTTAAGAGCTACATAAACCCCTGTTTCAGCACCTTTTCAGCTAAATAGATGAGATCAGGCATATCCGTTTGTTTTTTTTCTATTTCTTGTCTGTTATTCATTAGTTCATTTATCTGTCATGTTTCATCATGTTGCTGCTTCCTGAAAGCCCAGCTCATGCAGATCCTGGTATTCAAACCTCACTGTGAGCTATTCCACTGTCATCTACTTCCTCTGGAGGTACACCTGCAGAACATGTACCTCCACACAGGAGGATGAAGTTCTGCTGCTTGCTTTATCTTCAGGCATTATGTTGGGAAAGAGCAGCTGCTGGAGACTTTTCACTTCTTACATTTTTCGGTGCATTGAACGGCGCCGTCCAAATGACACTGAGCTCCATTGTGCTGAGGTGAGCTACAGCTGTTATCTCCAAACCTCAACAAAATCACACCAACACTATTATCTCATAAAAGAATAAAAGGACAGATATCCCGAAGACATGGCCTCAGACACACACACACACACACACACACATGGCCTTGAGGTATCAGCTGGCCTTTGTGCACAGATGAGTCGTCATGGCCGTCCTTATCGCTGCCTGATGATAATATAGAAGGTGGGCTGCTTTTCTCCCACATGGAGAGCAGATAACAAAGAGAGAGCTGGACTGTCTGAGATACCGAGCCCCAGACCAGCCTCCCATCCTCTCCTCCCTCCTGCTCCCCCCCCCCCCCCGTCTCCTCGCTCCCCTTTTGTTGTTTGAGAGACACATCAGATCGTGTTGCAGCAGAAAAAGCAAACAGACGACAGGTGATACTGTGTCTGCGTGCAGGTAAGGAATGTCAGACGGTATTAGCAGGAGGAAAAAGCTGAGAGAGAGAGAAAAGAGAACTGGGGGAAATCAAAGAGCAGCAGGTGCAGAACAATGTCAGCGAGCTGGAAATATTAATGTAGCATTTGTAGAAAAGGAGCATTGATAAAGTGCTTTGTAGAGAGGAAGTCACAGGCTGCTCCCTGCCTGCCTAACACAAAGTCTTTGTTTTGAAAATCTGTGGAAAATTCTGACCAAAATGGACAAACTTTTTTAAAGCTAATTTTTTCAACATTTTTATCAACAACTCCTTTGATGCACTTGTACCAAACATACAACTATGTTCACACGTGGCACTCGAGGCTCGAAGCTAGGTTCATTTCATAGAGCTGAACAGGACGGGATATTGAACCTTAGTAGTTCTGATACTTATCAGATCATTCTTGAAAGTAGAACTTCACTGCAGTGAAGTTGGTTTTCAGTTGGATATGTGACAGACTTTCACTACATTGGCAGGAAGAGGACGGTTAGCTCATCTCTAAGCCCTCACTCTTAGCTACAGGAGTTTCACCAAGGGATCATCAATAAAAAAAATCTGTTGGCTATTTTCAATACAATCATGTTGATTTGTCAATATTAGTGAAAATTCTAATTAAAAATGTTAGTTCACACCTATTTGAATGTGTAATTCATTTATTTTACATGAATATTTGAAGAAGAATTTTGAAAAAATAATGTGATATAATATAATGATTGAGTAATTTCCATGTCATGTGACCCAGTGACATAAAATCAATAATAAATTGTATTACTACACTGTAAGTATTTTACCTAAATTTTGCATGTTTTTCACTAGCGTTCATGTCATGTCACCCCTCTTTTCTGTATCTGTTCACTGGTCACAGTGGAAAGCTCTTTTCCTTTTTCTTCACTTGTCCCATCAGGCTCTGTGCCCTTTTGTCCTTTTCTGTCCCTTTTCTTTGTCTTCCCTCAACTTTGGTAATGAAAAAGTGAATTGTGATTTCTTTCTCTTGAGCTCACTCTAAAGGTGTGAACACAAACTATGCACACTGCGATGCCACACGCTCCTCAGCCTTTGCCTCCTTTGTCAAAAAGAATCCATGAAAAACCTTGATAATAGAGGAAACTGCAGATGAATCATAGGGAAAAGCTGACAAAGACGAACATTGATCTAATGATGTTTATGTGGTGAAAGATTAAACTAAGATCTGATGTGTTCTCAACAGGTCAGTATGACCTGAAGAATAATGAAGCTTGAGGCTAAATATCCATACAACAACCTGAGAGACTGGAAGAAAAGGTCAGAAAGGTCAAGCTGCAAAATTCATTTCTTCTATGTACTACACACACACACACACACACACACACACACACACACACACACACACACACTATGTATTTTCTAAATCTACAGCTACAACTGAGGGTTGTCATGTTTTACTACTGTTAAAAAAACTGGATAAAATTTCCTTTTCCTTTTCCATATCAGAAGTGTGTGTTATAATGAGCAGCCAGCTGTTCAGGTGATGTGACACCCTCTGGTTGTGCCAGGCTGGAACCTGAGAAGACTTTGGGGGGACAGGTTATCTGGGCCCTAACGAACTCCAGAACAGTGGTGGTTTTATTTCTTCACTTGTGTGTGTGTGTGTGTGTGTGTGTGTGTGTGTGTGTGTGTGTGTGCATGTGGACATGTTCTACCATGAGCAGACACGAGCAGACGATGGAATTTACGTCACATGGGTTAGGGTTAGGGTCTCTGACCCTCATGGCTATACAAATGAGTATTTGATGTAAATGAGCCAAGCTGCTCAATAAAATCAGATTGTGAGCAGCTTGACGTCACTGCAGTCACTCTCCATCGTTTCCATCCCCCTACATGTTTTAACAGAAACTCCATCAAACACATGTGACCCAGAGCCAAAAACACATGTATCAGACACTGTATTTACTGCTGAGTGTTGATGTGTACTAGTTGTCCTTTCACTGTGTTTGTCTGCCTGGCATTGTAGATTGATATTTAATGACAAACAATCAAGCAATAAATACAAAGTACAGCTGAGCTTACATGTTTTACATGTATTTGGTCATAAACAAGCTACTGACACATTGAAATTTTGACCTGATGACGTCAACATGTCCAGCAGTTGGTCTCTGGATGGAACAATCAACCATTGACTCTGCCATAGAGACCCCCCACTAGTGAAGCCAACACATCTGAATTATTAACTTAAATTATGCTGATCCACTTTTTTTTTTTTGGCTTTGTGCATCCAGGATTCATTTGCAATGAACTGTTCTGATTTACTGGGCAGTTTTTAATTATTATTGTGTTTATTAAGACTTCATATGAGTCTGACCTCCTGTCCAGACGTATCCACCTCATCCTGATGCTGCACATAAACACATACAATTCAAAGTGATTCTGGGGAAGAGCACCTAGCCTCAGAGCGTTTTCTTGTGACTGTGGAAAATGACTTTGTGGTCTGGGATAAACAGAGCAGGGATCTTTGACCCTGTGTAGTCCAGCAGACAACTGGAGAGTGGGTTTAGTTTAACAAGCACATGTGAAGTGAGCCTGGCTCTCTTGTGCCACGTTCAGACCACACGATATGTTTTGTCTCTTTTCATGGTCTCTGTGTTGAGTCGAGAGACGTGACAGACGACACAATGGTCACCAACCAATCATAGCTTACCGTCTTTCACAGTCTAAATAATGGAAGGGAGGTGATAGAGAGCGACTTCCCGGAACAGGAATGCAAACAGTGTGTGTGTTTGTTCTACTTTACACATCAGCCTGATGAGTATAGCAACCACATTATAGTCTCAGCTGCATCCAATGTGACTAGTGCAGGAATTCCCACAGGAGTCCCACACATTTATAAAAGTGAATTACTAAATCACTACAGAGAGTCTTTAAGTAAAACTACAGTGATATTACCAGCAAAGTGTACTCCTGTTTCAATAGTCAAAGTAATATTCATACAGAATGTTTCCCTCAAGATTGCTATATTATTATCACACATCTATCTTTATACCTGCTCATCCTCCAGTATATACTGATGGAGGTTTATTCTATAACAATGCATCATACTTTTACCTGCTTATTTTATATGCAATTGAAAAGTGGTGGAAAAGAAATACAAAGTAGCATTTAAGAGTAACATTTGCATCAAATTTGACCAAGTACAGTTCTTGAAAAAATTATATTTAGTCACAATCTCCTGGCCATTCTCATAGTAATTGATTTGCAGCTCATTTCTTCTGAGTTGCTATCCTCTGTGCTAATTTACTTTACAATGAATGAGTAACGTTTCAGATCTAAAAGGCACTGTCTCTCTCGCCGTTCCTCCACTGTCACACACACACACACACACACACACACACACACACACACACACACACAGAGGGATACAGTGATAGCACAAGCCCGCAGCCACAACACCTGTTAAATACCACCCCCCCCATCTCTGTGTGTGTACATGTGTGCGTACATACTGAACCCCTAACACATGCAAAACACGGTAAGACAAAACCAACAGCAGGTAGGCAACATTGTCCTGCAGGCCCTTCTCCTCTCCCCCTGCGCTTCTGTTAATGAATGCTACAGAGCAGGATCCTCCAGAAGACGGTGGCATACAAACATACACAGCACGCGGTGAAGGGGGGGGCTGGCCTGGCGCAGTGTGTCGCATGGTAACCACCTACACACTCATTATCACCCCCCCTCACTGGGCTGCTCAGGGACCTGAGGAACTGAACATCACATCACCCACAAAGCTCCAAACTTGGTTTCTGTGGCTCGCTTTCACCATTGCTTTCCATCATTAAACACGCACTGCATCATGGGTACATTATGACATCGACATTGACAGCATGCACCACTTCATTTCCCTCCTGTGTGTTCGCACTAAGCCACCACTGCTCATTTATAAGGCAGGAAATGTTGTTAACTTGTTTACTGAACTCCGTCTGAAGCGGCAAAGGTTCATGTAAAGTGATTAACCTGAGCCGGAGAATGACCAGCAGCATGTAAACACCGCCAGTGATGGATGGCAGAAAGCAACTAATTATCTCAATATAGAACAAGTCAAGAGCAAGCTCACACATTCACACATCCAGTTCAAGTGCTGGAGCTGTAAGCAAACTAAATCTATACATTTACCTTGCAGAGCGGAGCTGGTTGAACGCCCCAGTAGTTGCCTCCCTCTGTGTGTGTGTGTCTCAAAGAGGGGGCAGCAGAGGATAGAGGCCGGTCTAATGGCTTCTGTTCAGAGCAGCTCCAGCCTGCAGCAGACAGGGAGAGCTGCCTTCCTGCCTGTTCACCTGACTCTGCCTGCCTGAAACACACACTGCCTGGACACTTGTGTGACTGCTTCCCTCTCCTTCCTGCCTGTTCACCTGACTCTGCCTGTCTGAAACACACACAGCCTGGACACTTGTGTGACTGCTTCCCTCTGCCTTCCTGCCTGTTTGCCTGGCTGCAGGAACAGCCTGCCCTCACTGCTCACCTGTCCACCTGTGCGTCTGCCCTGGCTGTGTGTCAGCTGCACTGTCTGCCTGAACGCTAGCCTCTCTCTCTCTCTGTGTGTGTGTAGTGGCATTAGCATAGCACTTCCTCCTCTCTTACCTGCACTCATCTAACCTGTTTGGCAGTGTGCTGCCTGCATGTGTGTGTTTGTGATTGGTCTCTTTTGTCATGCTGTACTCTGCAGTGGTTTGGTTTGACTCACTGTA
Organism: Centropyge bicolor; assembly: GCA_037975185.1. Taxonomy (NCBI): domain Eukaryota; kingdom Metazoa; phylum Chordata; class Actinopteri; family Pomacanthidae; genus Centropyge; species Centropyge bicolor. The sequence goes on along the minus strand of JBBMOC010001002.1, from coordinate 4,060 downwards.
AACAGACGTGTGCTCACAGCCAACACGCAGCTGTGTGTCGCCACAGTATTGCAAGCACATGTTTATTCATTGAAATGAGTTAGAATTCCATTGAGCTTTCAGTTTATGCCAGTGTTGGATTATACTTTTTGGATTACTACTTGTTTATGTTTGTGTTCTCAAGTCAATCATTTGTGATAGTTGGAAAAGCCTTCTGACACTTTGAGTGAGAGGCTTATGGTTTGCATAGACTGTGCTGTATGTCCTGCTCCTGCATTACCACTGTAATGCTGGTTATTCAGAAATACAGAGGGGGCAATGAGGGGGGGGTCAGTTTTTCACTTGGGTTAATACCATTCAGTATTCATTTAGTCTGAATCTCTCCTCACATGATTTTCAGTCAACACAGACACAGTGGATGCACTTACCAGAGCATTAGCCATGTCAATCAAAGTAAAGCAACAATATGAGAGTTTGTTTGTTTTCAACTTACAACATTCTGAACATTTGCATCATTTGGGGGCTGGAGCCTTTCCCAGCCCACTCGGGCAAATTCAGGGGACACCCTGGACAGGTCACTCCATCACAGGGCTACACATAGAGACATTAACAGAATAATGCTGCCTAAAAATTCTAAATAAAAATTTAATATTAAAGTAAAGTGTTGTTAAAGTAAAGTGTTAATTGCTTTTCCCACAAATTCGTTCTCATTCAGTTCAGTTTGTTACTATTATTATTGGTATTATTATCACTACTACTAGTGGTGGTGATAGTTGTAACAACATTAGAAAAAGATAGATAGAAAAAGATATTTTGGATCAGCAAACATTTAAGAAATAGTTTAGTAATAGATACAGTATGTTTGATGAATTTATTATATTTGACTTCTTCTAACAGAGTCATTTAGCTGCTGAATGAAAACTAGTACTACTAGATAAGGTGGATTACTGCTGTGACACATGGTATGACATTATAAAATCTATAACAATTGTCAAAGGTATTTTTAACCCTCTGTGTGTCTGAAATGATACATATGATCACTTTACAACAGTCCTAGCTGCTGTGTTACACTACAAGAAATGGTTTAAACTATTCTCCTAGACATAATTTTCATTTAGTGAATAAGTCTTTTGAGTAATATTTAAGAGCATTGGCTCTTTTGTACACACAGCGTCTCATCTGGTTGGGACTGCTGATGGGCTAAAATGTTACTCATGCACATAAAGGACTGCATTATGTTTTATGAAGGCAGAATGTCATTCAGTGTGTGAAGACACTTCCTCTCAGCTTAGTGTCCTGGCGTCTGTCTGACAGGTATATAGTGAAGATTCCTATCTGTACAGTGTAACCCCTTCTTGTTTGTAGATTGGACGTTATGTTGCCATGTTACAAAGTTTTGATTTACATGCACAAACTTTGTTTTTTAGAAGTTCTTAAACGAAAAGTATCTTTTAAAAAGCTTTTTTTCTATGAAATAAATTCACTTTCAGCTTAACGTGGGGTCATGAGCAGGTTTGACAACTACCTGTCTAAACATCACAGCACTCTGGCTCTGAAACAGCATTCACTGTAGAGGTGTGAAGGGTGAGTCAAACAGTAAGCTCACAGCTTACTCCTCCCTGAAGGCCTGACACTGGATATGGGCAAGGTCTGAAAGAAACTGGTTGTAGGAGTCCACGAACAATGGAAACTGTAAAGGGAGGCTGTCTAAGGTGTGTGCCATCTTAGGTGTGCTCGAATGTGACTCCTGTTATCGTACAGTGAGAACAAACAGAGCTACTGTACTCTTCTTCTATGGATGTATACATTATCCTGCAGGTGATGAGGTTTCTATTTGACTTTCTCACAATTGAAAACAAATTAAATTTACCATTTTTTGGTGTGTTGAATCCACAACAAAGCTACTAAGAAAAGCTACAAAGCACTGTCATTCATTTCAGTCTGTGTTTCTCAGGGCAGTCACAGGACGAAGTCATTATTTCTGAAAAGATGAAGGAAAGAATATCAAGGCTTAGACTGTGCACTTTTTAAAACTCATCTGCTCACATGCAAAGTAAGAGTAGAAATCGTGATGTTCCATGTTTGGTAACACATTGATTGAGAGGAGTGCTGCTCATAAAGAAAGCTGTATGAGATGTGCTGTATTAAGATATTCAAGGCTACATAACACAGGTGCATTTACAGTACATACTGCTGATAGTTCATGTAACTCTGTTTCCACAGCCCACAGAACATTCATGTGTATAATTAGTTTTAGTGGATATGTTAATAAAAACATACATGAAGTAAATGCTTCTGTGCTATTGGATTTTTAAATTGGATTAAAAAATGTTGCAGTGTCAAGGTTTGTTTTCAATTTGAAAATAATTAATAATTTAATTCATGCTTGAGCCTGGAAATAGTAGTTTGAAAAAAAATCTGAACATAAGGTTAGTAGCTTTTTCTGCAGCTGAGCAGCCTGCATCAGCTGAGGAAGTCTGTAAGACAGAGTCGAAAACTCTGGGAAAAGATCGCAAGGGGATCTAGATGGACATTTTGGAAAATACCATTATTCATACTCTTCAAGAGAGCTCAGTGAGCAGATTGTACAATAAATATGAAACTCAAGCCAGCAGTAAGTTTTTAGTTTAGTTTAGCCTAAAGGCTGGAAGCAGGGGAACACGGAGATCTTGTTGTTCATCCCATTCAAAAACCTCCAAAGTGCAAAAAATGGCTTCCAAGATCAAGATGACACACTCACATGTAATGTGTCTCTTATGAACTTTTTAAAAGTTTTTATGTATTTGTCAAAGGCAGGAAGTCGTTTTTCGAGGGTTTTTTTTTCACTACATCTCAACAATTCAGTAAATGTCACTGCCCTTCAGTAACAAGGAGCATCCAAGTTTTCTCCTTAGGAAAAATAGGAAGGATGTCAAGTTCGAGCCCATGAACTGAATAATGACTCTAATATCTTTTTGGATATTGCAGGGAAAGAGTGGACAGCAGATGTACAGTGGATCAAACTGCTCATCTTGAACTCTGATCACCTCAGTGAATTGAATGAATGATGATATCAGATCAGTTCATGCTTGGATTTGTCACTGTGGTTTCACTCAGCGGGGACACACATCGCTCCCTCACTGCTGGTTTGATGTTGTCACTTTATCGCTCAGGATTTATCTGCTGGGTAATGGGGGCACAGTTTAAAAGCAGAAGGTCCTTCACAGCGCGAAAGGCCACGACAAATTATGGGACAGATAAGAATCAAGTTAGCATAAATCACTGTAAACTTTGATATTGACTCATTGGCTTTACGTGTAATGACACGTCATTGGCATTCAAATCTGAGATGAAGAAGAAAGACAGAGAGCAATGAAACAGAGATATTAACTTGGCACTCCATGTCTTTTTCAATTGTGTCCCTGTTGCAATGATACTGTCATCAGGCCCTCAGTGGATCAATACGCTCGCCTTTAATAGGCCCTTCATTAGCAACTCATCAATAACCTCCCAGCAAAGGACAGACACTCAATGCCTGGCTCCCACAATGCTTTGGCAGAATAAAAAGTTTAGCAGGTTGAAGAGAGGCGATGATGATGTATTAAAAAAAAAATCTGGCAAACAAATGGTAGGAAACACCAAGCCAGCATCACAGCAGTTTGTGATAGTCACAGAAGTGAATTTATAGATTTGTGACACTCAACTCATGCCCATAGACACAAATCCTTTAGATTACATTTCAGGACTATTTCACAAACTGCCATGACACTTGGCTGGAAACACAGAGGCTGGATGACTTCATAAGATTTCACATTAAAGAGGGATAATACTTTGCCTACTGTAAAGCTTGGTTTGGAGCTTTGGTGCAGCAGGAGCGACTGAGTATGAAGAGAAAGACAGAGATGAGAGTGAGGGTGAAAAGCTGAATGGGATTTCTCATCATCCCGCAGCCTCCTTATCATGCTGACGAAAATATAATTTAAGGGACATTTTGACATTTTGAATTTTGTCCTTTGCCAAGTACTTGTCACATTATTGAGTAAAAGACTTTCATAATTTGTCCTTCAGCTTCGGCGTCTTAGAATCTCCAGTCAGCATTTAA
>JBBMOC010001001.1:0-15544 GCA_037975185.1 Centropyge bicolor | reverse complement strand
AATCATCTCACACATGAAGACATCCAGGAGCCTCCACATCATGTGTCAAATCCCAGTCTTCTGCTGGATCACTGCTACAGTTCTGGAGCACATGTTGACTAGAGAGAAGAGAGGAGAGCTGCCTAAGACCCTGACTGACATGTACTCACACTTCCTGCTGTTTCAGACAAAGAGGAAGAAGCACAAGTACGATGAGGGACATGAGACGAGTCCACAGGAGCTGATGGAGGCCGACAAGGTCGTTCTTCTGAAGCTGGGGAGGCTGGCGTTTGAACATCTGGAGAAAGGAAGCATCATGTTCTACCAAGAAGACCTGGAGCAGTGTGGTCTTGATGTCACAGAGGCCTCGGTGTACTCAGGAGTTTGTACAGAGATCTTCAAAAGAGAGTGTGTGGTCTTCCAGAAACCAGTCTACTGCTTTGTTCATCTGAGCATTCAGGAGTTTCTGGCTGCAGTCTACATGTTCCACTGTCACACCAACAGGAACACAGAGGTACTGAAGACTTTCCTAAGAGACTACAAATATGAGAACTCAAAACCAAAGTCTCTTCTTAAGATGATATTTGGACAGAAAGACAGCTGTCACCCAACCCTGGATGTCTTCCTGAATGGAGCCATGAAGGAATCCCTCAAAAGTCCCAACGGTCACCTGGACCTGTTTGTTCGCTTCCTTCATGGCCTCTCTCTGGAGTCTAACCAGAGTCTCTTACGAGGCCTGCTGGGTCAGACAGACAACAAAGCAGAGATCATCCAGAGAGCCATCGAGAACCTGAAGAAGATGAACAGTGATGATATCTCTCCTGACAGAAGCATCAACATCTTCCACTGTCTGATGGAGATGAACGACCACTCAGTACATCAGGAGATCCAAGCATTCCTGAAGTCAAAGAACAGATCAGAGAAGGAACTGACTGTGATCCACTGCTCAGCTCTGGCCTACGTGCTGGAGATGTCAGAGGAGGTTCTGGAGGAGTTGGACCTGAAGAAGTACAACACATCAAGGGAGGGGCGACTGAGACTGATTCCAGCTGTGAGGAACTGCAGAAAGGCAGAGTAAGTCCAGATGAATTAACATTATAAATCAGTGTTGATTAAAAGGTTAGTTCTTCAAATTTACTCACATTCTTGTTACATTTTACACTTTTTTTCTGCTATTTATCCATTTTTTTGGGTGATGGAGGCAACATGCAACCCTTCACCTCATTAACCACTGTGATTGAGAGATTCAAATAAGGTCTGTATCATTTTCCAGAAAAGTTTTCTAAAGTCCCAGAATTTCTTTCAAGCAACTATTTCTCATTTTGTTGGAGTCAGTCATAGTGAGCATGAGGGATGTTGGGTGGATGCCACACGGCCTTCTTCAAGAACATGGACAAAATAAATCAGCTGGAATTAAAGATTCTTCTTTACATTGTTTAAATAACACACAGTTGTCGGAGCCGGTTTTCTCAATTGGCATCACTTTTTATATTTTATATTTATTTTTTTCGGCTGAACCACGGCACAGCAGGACCAAATGAAATTATATTTATATTACTAATTAAAATTAAGATTAAAATGCAGGAATCCAATTTGCAGTTTCATTTTCAAGTACTTGTATGTGCGTACTTTGTCCATTTTAAAATGAAAATGGAAAAGCTGACATTTAATTCATTACTGTTGTATGTCACTTTACAGTGGACAAGGAATTTTGATCAAACTTTGAAAATAGCCTGATTTTCTGTTCATGCAGCCATATTTAAGTCACAGTTAAAATGAAATTCAGAATCAACTTTATTGGCCAGGTATACGTACACATACAAGAAATTTGACTTGGGTTTCACTTGAACTCCGTACTTCCATATAAGTAGACTAACAACACAGATTAGACCAGCAGTCGACCAAATGTCATTTTCTAACGACATGAAAATGAAAACGTTCACTTTCAAAGACCTGACCTGCTGCACAGTGAACAATATTCACTTTCTGATGACATTATGTTGACAATAATGCAACTTTATTGGTTTAATAATTGTGTTTGTGTGATGAATGTGAGACTCTCAGAAAAGAATCATGACAACAAAACATCATGCAGTCATCTGTCATGTGCATCAAATTATTGAATTATATTGATATTTAATTTTTATACAGTTCAAATATTGTCTCGTGTTTGGTTTTATTTCTCTTCTGTGGGACAACAGTCAGTGAATTTTCCACTTGTGGACGTCAGCCTGACAGCAGCAGGTAACGAGCAAAGAGAGCTGGTCTTTCCCACCTGAACTGTTCACTGAGCTGTAAAAATGGTTTTGTCATCAAGATGGCCTCATGCTGACTTTGTGGAGACAGCCATTGGATCAGATCAGTGACAGACTGTGGACTTTATGCAAACCTAAATGAAACCACATGTTCTCTTCCTTCATCAACAAGATTAAAGCAAAACAAAGATTAAAAGTGTGCAGGCAGGAGAGAGAGTGATGAGAACTATTGTTTCATGTCAGAAAATGTCTTCCTTCTCTTCCTAATATATTTTGTCATTTCTGTGTCATGACAGACTTTTTGACTGTGGAATCTCAGAGACTCACTGTGAAGTTGTGGCCTCAGCTCTAAAGTCCAACCTCTCCCATCTGAGAGAGCTGGACCTGAGTGACAACAAGCTGCAGGATTCAGGAGTGAAGCTGCTGTGTGCTGGACTGGAGAGTCCAAACTGTAGACTGGAGACTCTGAGGTCAGTTCACTGGCTGCAGCTTATGTTCTTTTTTCTATATATTCAATTCAGTTTTTTTGTAAGGTTCAAAGAGTTTGGTTAATAAACTTTTGGGATTTCTCTGAGCAAATCACTTTTTTCCTGATATTTTCTGTTTTTGCAATTGGCTGAACAACTGGGAGAGAAGGAAAAGCAGAGAAATTAAATGTTTGAAAAGACAGTTTTTCAGCTCCACAGAGAATCCAGTTCTCAGTCTACATCCATGAGCCTCCTCTTTCAGGACAAGTTCTTCCCCCCTCAACACTGGCAAACCGAACATTGCTGGCCAACATAAAACACATGACTACTGGTTTTTCATTAATTTTAAAACTCCAGTATTCTGTGAAACATAGAGAGATTTACCTGCTGCTGATTAATCAGCACTGTGACAGGCGGTCATTCATATGTGAAGTCCCTTAATGCAGTTCAAGTCAGCAACATGTCCAGTCTGTTCTAAATGTTTCAAAATGTTAATATTTAAGGAGCAGACTCAAATAGAAAAACTAGACATGGTCATGACACACTGAATGTGAAATATTGATCCATCCATCCATATCTACCTATAACTGGATGAAGAAAAGTCCAGCCAGTCTGATTCAGGCTGATAATAACCTCATCCTACAACTAAATGAAACTAGAGAAGAATTCATAATTAGAGTTATTGTTTATGTGAGAAACAATTTTATTTCACTTCGTCCAAAACTTAGAGAGAGAGAGGAAAGGAAAATGTATCTGTCGGCTATATATCATTCGAGCCTGTCCAGCATCTCTAATAACAAAGTAACATGAAAACTCAGCTAGCCTCCAATCATGAAATTAAAATCAGGTTAAAAACCTGATGACCAAACAAACAAGGAGGAAAAAACAGAATAATCAGATTCAACTGTCGTCTTTTATCGTCCAGGTGATCGTACTTAGTTTGCAGCGCTTTGACTGTTGTGATCAACCTGTGATCTTCTCATCAGTGTCTGCTCTTTTATCCTTCATGTCTCTCACTCTGGTTTGAACTGGAGTAATTTGAGTCTGCAGTGAGGCTGGCGGGGGTTCTTTAGGTCACAATATGAGACTGAGAACAAGTTTAGACTCTTGGACCAGTTGTAACATGAACAGTTGAGGAGACTGACATGAAGATGATCCACAATAACACAATGACAAAGTCTCTGGACTCATTTTAGGGAAAAGCTCATTGATGAGGACAGAAATGTTGATCTGCACATTTAAAACCTCAACACATCTGATTGGATTATAAACAGATTTTTATCTCCATCATTTATTTTTTATTCAGATTGAGGCGCTGCAGTTTGTCAGAGATCAGCTGTGATTCTCTGGCCTCAGCTCTGAAGTCCAACCCCTCCCATCTGACACAGCTGGCTCTGAGCTTCAACAACAAGCTGCAGGATTCAGGAGTGAAGCTGCTGTGTGATTTTCTGAAGAGTCCACAATGTCGACTGGAGACTTTGAGGTCAGACACCATTTTTTCCTTCTGTGCTGAGATGAATGTGATGTGAAAGTTGTGTTGACACTAAGCTGCAGACATGAGGCTGATATTCTCCTGTATAACATGTGTCAGGTACATTACTATTACATTTATTCATCTTTACTGGGGTTATATAAGTCTGCATTAACCAGTTATACTGTAGTAATTTCAAATTAGTACTAGCTGTTTGTGTCTGAGCCTCCATACAGGCTAAGTTCCAGTCGTCCTTTGAGATTTCCTCGTTTAAATTTGCTCTCCATGTTTCCAACTTATCTGATGAGGTTTCCTTCGATCCAGATGCAAGCCAATTGTACATTAATGAAACCAATCCCTTACTGTTGCAATTATTGGTAATTATATTTTCCAAGGATGAGAGTTCAGGAATTTTCAAGGATTGGTTTTGCATAGAAGATATAAAGCTTCTCAGTTGCAGGTATTTAAAGAAATGTTTCCTTGGAATGTTATATATCAAAGAAATTTCCTCGAAAGTCATTAGAACATCTTCTTTATAGACATCAGATATTTTTTTTAGGCCTTTAGTGGCCCATAGGTGAAATCCTGCATCAAGTTTACCTGGTTTAAATTGAGTGTTACCCCAAATAGGACTGAAGGAGTAATAATAAGGAGTGATGACATTTTTGTAAACATTTCTTCTGGTGGTGTCATAGGGATATTTTGGAAAAGATAGATAAATTTAGGCAATATGCTCATTTGGAATATATTTATTCTTCCTATGAGGGAAATAGGCAAGGACATCCATCTTTCTACAGATTTAAATGTTGAATCTACTATAGCTTTGTAATTTATAGGTGCTATATTTTCTAATTGAGGTACAATTTTAATGCCTAGATAAGTAAAATTATTTGAGACCTTGAATGTAGATGTATGTTGATCAGGGTTTTGACTATCACTTTCATTAAGCAGCATGAGTGACGATTTGGAAGCATTCAATTTATAACCAGAGATTTTACCAAATGTATTGATCATTATTGCCTATTTTAATCCCCTGTACGTGTTTGTTAGTTGTTATTGCAATTGCAAGCGGCTCTATAGCCAAAATGAACAAAAGTGGGGATAAAGGTGAGCCTTGAGGGCATCCTCTTGTTATGTTAAAGGGCTTAGATATTACTTCATTTGTGATGATTTATGATAACAGGTTTTCTGCTGATTGGAGCTAGCAGCTTCCTGATTTATCGCAAAGTTCGGAAGATGTTGGCAGCACTTTTGGCACTTGAGAAGCTGCCCGTCATGATTGAGGGAATGGGCAGGGCTGCCAACACTCAGACTCAAGCGATATGTGAGCTCAATCGCAAGATGAGTTTTGTTGTTGTGTCTTATTATGTGCTTATGTGCTGAGGTGTTTTTTTTTTTCCTGAATCCCACACTGTGCCCCCCTTCCAGGAGCCTAGTTTGGGAGTTGCTTTTTTTCCCCTCTTCTTCCCTCCTGTCCTCCCTTTTTTTCATCAGTGAAAGGGGCGCCTTTTTGGTAGACCCGCAAGTTTCTCCCGCTCCTGTCTCCCCTGTATTGTATTGTGTTACTGTATGTTTCTTGGACGGGATGTAAACTGAAATGTCAATTTCCCGAGGGGGACCTCCCAATGGGATCAGTAAAGTGTATCTTGTCTTATCTTATCTTGTCATTACTTGTGCTATTGGGTTGAGATGTAGTAGTCTTATCCAATTGAAAAATGTATTTCCAAAGCCAAATCGTATTATAACCTCAAATAAGTAAGTCCATTCGACTCTATCGATGGCTTTCTCCCCATCAAACGAGAGAAGAGCTGTATCCTTTTCTTCTTTTTGATTATATAAAATATTGAGGACCCGTCTTACGTTGTGAAATCCCTGTCTACCCTTTATAAAGCCATTTTGGTCCTCTCCTACTATATTAGGCAATACCCACTCCAGCCTCTTTGCCAAAATTTTGCTGAGGATTTTGGTGTCTGTATTTATCAGGCTTATAGGGCGCATGTTTTCACATCTGGTATTCGGTTTGCCTGGTTTTGGAAGCAAAATAATCATGGCTTCTCTCATTGAAGCAGGTAAACAACCATTAATATAACATTCCAAATACATCTCATATAGATGCGTTATCAGTTTGTCTTTAAAATGTCATCATTGCTTGGACCATATACATTAATTAAATTCAGATGCGAATTTAAGAGGCGTCCCTGTACAATTAAAAATCTGCCATTAGGGTCTTTGGTTATCTCTTCAACCTATAATAGAATAGATTTGTGTATTAGTATCATTACACCCCTGGAATTAGTAGCATTAGAGGCTGAAATGACCTGTCCTAGCCACCTTCGTTTTATTTTAGATGATTCATTAACCAACAAGTGTGTTTCCTGTAAAAAATATTATTTTAGCTTTTAGTTCGTTGATTCTGATCATAACCTGCTTTACTTTAACCAATTTTTGTAGGCCTCTACAGTTCCATGACATGCATTCAACTAGAATATCTGTCATTGCTTGTTTGTGTTATTTTGTCCCAACATGTTATTCAGACCATTTGTAAGAAAAGAAAAATTGGCATGATAACAAAATCAAATAAAATTGCTACCACATTAAGTAGAGAGAGACACCCCTAACCCCTTCTTGAACAAGCCCGACTTGAACACATGGGCAACCCCTTACCCTCCTCAAGCATCTTCCTTTAAATGCCTGGAATAGGTCCACATGGCAATGAGGAACCATTCTACTCTACTATACTTCTATATCTCCTCCTCATAATGCTCTTTTAATTACAATTAAAAACACAATCCACAACTTCTCTTCGTAGTAATACTTGTGTGAAAATAATGATAAAAATAAATAAATAAAACGATCTTAAGCCTTTTTAAAGTTTAGTTTACCCAAAATTTAGGCATAGAGAAAGTCGAACTGCCTAAAAGAGATAGCTGTTTTACAAAATTAAGTTATTTCAATTGCACTCATATGGTGCAGAGATTATTTTAAAATCAGTCTGTAAGTAAACATAACCTTGAAATACTTAGTCTTCAGGTGTCGGTTCTCCTAGCTCCTTGATGTATTTGTCCACATCTGCCGGTGTGTCAAAGACAGTTCTGTGTTCTCCATGGGTCAGCAGCATCTTAGCGGGGAAGATGATCCGATGTTTGAGGATTCCCTGGTCCCGCAGTCTGTTCCTCACGCCATCATATTGTCTCTGTTGTTTATAAACAACTGATCGGTCCGGAAGGAATCGTATTTTGTTGTTTTTGTACATTACCTCTCGCTTTGCTCGTGCAGCTCTAAAGATGCCCTCTGTGTCCCTGTAATTCAGGCATTTTACAATAAACACTCGGAGCATCATCAGGTCTGCGGCTCGTTTTTTTGTTTTTTAAATTGTCTGCAATCCACTTTTCCATGAAAGCACAGGGATCAGAACCTTCTTCTTTTTCAGGAATACCCAGTATGCGCACATTGTTCCGCCTGCTCCTGCATTCCATATCTTCCACTTTGAAAGAGAGAAGTTTTGCCTTTTTCTTAAGTCTTTCCACCACACTTGTTAGCAGCTTGTTAATCACGTCCTCAGCTGTAGATTTATGCTGCTCTGCTTCAGCGATGCGGCCACTGCATTCTTTGATGTCGGACTGAACATTTTTCACCGCTGTCAGTACCCCATCCATTTCAATATGAAAGTCATGTTTGAATGACTGTATAGCCCTCATAATGTCCATAGTGGAGGGGTTAGTGTTGTCGGCATTACCTGCCTCCGCCATGCCTCCATCTTCAATGTCACTCTCCGACACGTGTTCTACGTTAAGAAGCGATTCGTTTGTCTTCGGTTTGTCTTCAGTTGCTCTTCTCGGCATGTTTATAGATATTACCTCTAAGTTTCAGATTTAATTGCTAAGTTTTTCCATTAGTTGGGATTGTTTAAGTAGTGTTAAATTCAGAAGTAGCCTCAGAGCAGGAGTAGCCGCGACCGTTCAGCACGCCGCCATAACCGGAAGTCTCCCGACTCCGCTGTTTGTAACAGAAATGTTGTTAATGTCTTCAGTTCCTGTTTCCTCAAAATTCATCCTGACATATTTGTGGTCTTTGGAAACTTTGGGATGTTGAGTGGAACATTCAATCAGTTTGTGTGTGTTTGGCTGCACAACATGAGTTTGTATAGATGGAGCCAGTGGTGGAGCTGCAGAGTTTAAGAGCTGAAGTGTCTCCGTCTTTATTGAAGCAGCAGCAGCACGTTGTGATTAATATTAATGAGAGCTCTTTGTCACTTCTTGTATTTTCCACTTTTGAGCCTGCGTCCTGTTGGGTTCAGCTGTTTGGAGTTTCCATTTCCTAAACTTGTACATTGTGAAGCTTCTTCAGCTCTGAACAGATGATTGAAGACTGAATGATTTGAAGCAGGAACATTGTCTAAAGTTCCATCATTTATTCTTTATTCAGATTGAGTGGCTGCAGTTTGACAGAGATCAGCTGTGATTCTCTGGCCTCAGCTCTGAAGTCCAACCCCTCCCATCTGACAAAGCTGCATCTGAGTTACAACAAGCTGCAGGATACAGGAGTGAAGCTGCTGTGTGATCTTGTGAAGAGTCCACAATGTCAACTGGAGACTCTGAGGTCAGTCACCATTTTTTCCTTCTGTGCTGAGATGAATGTGATGTGAAAGCTGTGTTGACACTAAGCTGCAGACATGAGGCTGATATTCTACTGCTCCACACTGAGTGTCTTCATGCTAAAGTGTGTTTCCTTCTTCAGTGCTTCAGTCCATTGACTGTGGCACAGCAATGTAGAGCTTCACATTTCAAACCTGAATATAAGAAGAAAACTCTCCACTGGATGATTCACTCTGAACCTCATCAACTTTTTCATCTCAAATGTGGCCTTATGGTTTTTGTAAGATTGAATGAAAATGCATAGATAAATAATTTCTGTTTGAGATATGGGACAATAACAAATATATTTACATTTTCATGAAGCTGTGATGCTTCGACTGAATAATTTAGACTGAAGATGTTTTGATTTTATGACTCCACTGTTTGTCACAGAAATGTTGTTAATGTCTTTTGTTCCTGTTTCCTCAAAATTCATCCTGACATATTTGTAGTCTTTGGAATTTTTGGGATGTTGAGTGGAACATTAAATCAGTTTGTGTTTGTTTGGCTGCACAACATGAGTTTGTATAGATGGAGCCAGTGGTGGAGCTGCAAAGTTTAAGAGCTGAAGTGTCTCCGTCTGTATTGAAGCAGCAGCAGCAGGTTGTGATTAATATTAATGAGAGCTCTTTGTCACTTTTTGTATTTTCCACTTTTGAGCCTGCGTCCTGTTGGGTTCAGCTGTTTGGAGTTTCCATTTCCTAAACGTGTACATTGTGAAGCTTCTTCAGCTCTGAACAGATTATTGAAGACTGAATGATTTGAAGCAGGAACATTGTCTAAAGTTACATCATTTATTCTTTGTTCAGATTGAGGGGCTGCAGTTTGTCAGAGATCAGCTGTGATTCTCTGGCCTCAGCTCTGAAGTCCAACCCCTCCCATCTGACACAGCTGGATCTGAGTGACAACAAGCTGCAAGAGTCAGGAGTGAAGCTGCTGTCTGATCTTGTGAACAGTCCACAATGTCGACTGGAGACTCTGAGGTCAGTAGAGGAACGGAGTCAGTCCCTGCTGGTTTCAACAGTACAGTGCAACACAGTTAAGATCAAATATGCAGTATTTCCGATGTGAACTCTCTCTATGATATACCAATGAACAGATCATACACCTCTTATTTCCTTCTGATTCTTTTTGTTGTTGTTCATTGGACAACAACCAGTTTATTCATTCAGTAATAAGTTTACTTTATACAACAGCTCACTTATTTTTTCCCATATGTCCTATCGTTCTTCGTGCACTATGGTCACTTTAGTCACTCTGCTTTTGGCACTTTGCTGTCCCACAATTATCATTGTACTGTTTCTTTTTTGCCACTTTTTGTTTTTTTTTTTACTGCTCTGCCTGCCTTTGATTTGCCGCTCTGGACACCAGTGACAGGCTTCAGGATTGGACAGAAAGACAGAGACAGAGAAGAGTCAGCCAGTCAGATGAGCCAGAAGCTTGTTGTGCTCATGTGTTTGAGTTGACCTGAAGACGACTATTATTATTGCTTCATGGTTCCAGGAAATAAAGCTGGATTACAGCTGACAGCTTTACAAGATGTATCGAGACAGAGGTCCTCCTTCATCAAACTGTCGCACCTTCAAATCTGTGCTTATCTTTATCAACATCATGTGCAACAAGAATCTGGGATTGTGTGAACAGCTCAAATAAAGTTCCTCTTTCAAGAGCAACTTTTTTCTGACCTCCAGTGGTTCTTCTCACCTTGCTGCAGTGATGTAGAAGTGTACTACAGGGTGTGTCAGTACACTGTGACATCACATTGGTTAGAAGAGCAAGAGAAGTGCAATAGACTTGAAACTGAAATAATGAGAAAGCTGTGAAACACTGCTGTTCAGCTGGTGACCAGTTCCTCTTTATCTATCAGCTTTGTACAAATAACGTCAATAGAAGCTTCCCAAAAGACAAATCAAATCAGAAACTGCTGCTTTTAATTTTAACAGTAGTTCATATGTAAGAATAGGAAATCCATCACTTAACAGTTGGTGCAGTAATGATGCGTTCAGGGACTGTCAGCACTTTATTTCCACTGTGTCCTTCAGTGAAATCTGTGGACAGACTTGATGGCCAAAGTGTCACCAGGTCTGTGAGCTTCCAGTTCAGTGAGTTCACTCCAATATGTTAAGATGAGAGGTGAAAGGAAGCTGGCTGCTCCACAGCTGCTCCTCTTCTGGTGTGACCAGGACTGAAGTCCCTGCTGCTCTTTATACTGGATGTGCTGCCTCACTGACTGACAGCTGATGAAGAGAGTCTCTGGAAACACTGATTTATTTCTGACTCCTGTTGTCTGTCTTCTTCTCTCATCAGCTGGAGGTGATTATGATGATGAGAGAGGACGAGCTAAGTCCTGATGATCCACAGAGGTTGAAGCAGCAGCAGCTTGTGTGTTTCCAGGCTCTGACTGGGCCATGTCACTGGGAGGTGGAGTGGAGAGGAGAGCTTCATCCAGCAGTGAGTGATGGAGGAATCACAACAAGTGGAGATGATGGTCAGTGCTGCAGCGTGAACTGCTCTGAGATCAGTTACACCGTCACACACCGTGTCCAGTCCACCGTGGTCCCTGTGTGTCCCTCTGGATGTGACCCAGTGTCCTCAGTGTGTGTGGACTGCTCTGCTGCTGCTCTGTCCTTCTCCACAGTCTCTGCAGACACACTGAGACTGTTCCACTCTGCTCCACACTCCACCACCTCCTCCACCTGGAACCTGGACCTGGATTTCATTCTTTCCTTCATTCAGATGTTGTGAAGCCAAACTGCCTCCATAGATCAGCACTGTTTATCACAGCATGACTGCAGATGAACACGAATTTAACCTGATTTGTCTGTTTGCTTCAGTATATAACAATGTATAGACACATTTATGATTTGATGTGATGTGCATCATTTCTTCTGTGTTTCAAAATATATGAACAAAGCTTTCTGGAACAATATGTATTTAACAGGATCTGTTTAGTGATCAGACAAGATAAAGCAGAACAAACATTAGTCTGTAATTAGATGAACTATTTTACTTTCCTTTTTTTCTATAAAATATATAACTATTAAATGGCAGTTCTTTTGTACAGATGAACTTTCTATATGAAAATAAAATTTCACCTCTAAATATAACACTTCATGGTTGTTTTGTTTTTTCGAGCAAGTCTTTAACAAACAAAATGACTGGTTTTGTTCCAGATGCCCTGAAGAACATAACAAGAGACAAAACAGCAAATTTGATGTCGTCCAGATTTAATCCCTCAGAGAATCAGTTAACGGACAAACAGATAAACATCCTGCAGTGGTGCAGAAATTCAAATGTTAAATCAGCTTCTCCTCAAACCTTGACAGCAAATTTAAGGTTCGGCTATCGAATATTTCAACTTTTAAAAATTAAAGAATTCTTTGACGTGAAAAATTGACTTAGTGAAATTAAGTTTTTGTAGCACTGAACAGTTTTCCCAGTTACACTGTGCTGACAAATATAAAATGAAGCGCCGACATACAAAGTTCATAACATTCACCTTTGTCTTCAGAGTGTGTGTGTGTGTGTGTGTTAATAAGTTGTGTGTCGAGTCACTTTTCTTTATCAAACCAAAACTAAAATGTTTCCCTGCTTTTCTTGCCTGAACACAACCATCAAAAAGCTTCTGAATGTTGTCACTATAAACAGATTTTGGATATTTTGCTGGAAAATAAATTTGCTGTAATATGATGAACATTTTACTGATATTGAAAGTATTAAAATTCATTCATTAACATTTCCTCATGTTGATATAAAACACAAACATCTGGTCCACATTAAGTTTCTTTCAAAGCTTCAATGGTATTGCAAATTAGTTGTATAAAGTTAATTTCTAGGAGACAGAAGAAAATCTTTAAAGGGGTTCGGAATTAAGAACATATTGATGTAAATGTGAAGATATTTTTAAAGCTCTTTTGTGAAGTATTTGCATGACCATAAACTAGTTGATAGATAGTTCTAATCACATTCAAATCCCACACATGCAGGCTATAAGGAACTAGAAGTTATCTGGATGTAACTCTGGTTCTGTGAGTGTGTTTGTAGCCTGACAAAGGTTAACTAACCAAAACGTCTTTCTGACACTGCCCCGTCTGTCGTCTCATGCGTGAAAAGTTGTAAATGAAAATTGGCTGATTGAGTTTAAAACATTCAGACAGATTCAGATTAAAACTGAGCTGTAAAAGCTCAGTCTGGATTTTCATTTCTGCCTCTTCTGGATTTCACGTGAATGTTCTCTGGCATCATGACACCAGCAGCTTTGTCCTGCTGAACTTGAATAACCGTAATCACAATAGAGTTGATTATTCACATGAAGAGCTCAAACAGTAAATACTGATGTCCAATCTGTGAACAAGATTTCTCTTCTCACAACTGGAATGCTGAAGCTCACTTTGAACCTGGTGTTTCCCCTGGACTGACCGCTCTTCAAACTTCATTCCTCTTGATAACATCAGAACCTCTGGAACATATTGACATGATTTATGGATGAGTGAAGAACAGCACAGCCTGGTGTTGGCTAACTATAAAGCAGGACTGTCTCATCCCTTTCACACTCCACACAACAAACATCTGGCTTCTCCTTCCTTCAGGGTTAAAAGGAAACAATCTGCATTTATTAAGAGTTAAATGACTCTGCAGCATGGTTCTTATCGCCTCCGACCAACAGTGATGGAGATGTCCCGTTCAACATTATTTCTATTTTACAGCCTGGGAACAATGTGCAACATAACATCGTTGAGTCAGTGTTGAGTTTGAAAAGTGTGAGCCAGAGAAACCACCTGGCCTTCACACTGCTCTCTACTGTTCACTGTTTTGCAGTGCAGTCATGTCATCGAATGTGACCCACCAGAAAAAAAACAGGGAAGCAAATCTGTCCACTGGCAACAGCAGGTTTATCCACATTTAAAAAAACCCTGCATATATGCACTAATGTTGGTGTAAAAATGGTGTCTGCCTGCCTGTCTGTCTGTCTGTCTGTCATGTAACCTACTTCACACTTGGAAGTTTGACACATTCAGTATTAATAAACTGATGCTGATTTGAACATTTCCTATTTCTGCAGCTTCACATTAAAAGCATTGAAACCATAGAATGTATAAAACATTGAAACGAAGACAAGTAAGCCCCGCCCCTCCGCTACAATTGGTCGAGAAAAATGATTTGACATTTGGAAGAGCCAGTCATCATCGGCGCGTGGACGACGAGCATCTCAGTCCGCCGGGTGACGGTGTTTAGAGACCGGAGTTCACCCTGATGACGTTCTTTATGAAAGATATGGATTTCAGTGTCTCTGCCGACCTCTGGGTCCAGATGTCCAATAATGAACATTTACCACTGAAGTTTGGACCTGAAGGAGACTTTGTGGAATTCAGGGCCACAGCTTCCAGTGAGGACATTCATATTTTTAATAAACATGTCTTTCAATCATTTTTATTAATAATGTGAAGAAACCTGGACAAACAAACAACAAACATGTGACCAGGAAATGTCGAGGAAGGAAGAAAAAGAGAAAGTATTGGAATAGTGCAGACGCCATTTTGAGTCGAGAGAAGCAGGACGCAGGTGAGTGTGATTGTTCATTCAACATTATTCAGCATTATTCAACATTATAAGGTTGGAAAACGAGGCTGAAGTCGAACGGCTTGTGACGTTGTTTCCTTTGAGGAGAAGCGATATATCTATACTTATCCCCTTGAGGAAATTCCTTCTTTTCCTTCTCTGCATTTCACTCATCCTATTCATAGTTAACCTCAACTATGCATGCTGGGGGCGGTGGGCTGCGGCGCCCGGGGAGCAGTCAGAGGTTGGGGGCTTCCTCAAGTGCCCACAGTGATGGTGACTGGGACAAGCAGTCGCTCTCACTTTCCCACCTCAGCCTCTTGACAGTCTGGTGACTCAAGCTGGTTACAAGTTCGCTTCACAAACCACTAGGCCACCAGTGCCCCCCATTTTATGCTTTCCTCCTCTACATCTTGTCTCAGCTGTTTGTCCTCCTCGTCATCTTGTTTCACAGCTTGATGCTCGGCACATTTGATTGAACGGCCTCTGAAGTGCAGAAGATGAGTGTTTGTGTGGAGGAAGAGGAGGACAAAGAGTCTCCAATGTCCAGCTGTCTGTCTATGAAGAGTGACCGGTCTAAAGGTTTTCCTCTGAACTTCAGTAAAGAACCTGGACCCTCAGACTCACAGTAAGAGAACTACCAGTTACTTTTTCATGCTCTCCACAGAAGCCCAGATGGAAAATGTAGTTTAGTAACAGTGATGATTTGGGTTTGACCAGCTCTTTCTGCAGAAATGAATCGGATACCAGTCATTGTTACAACTCAATAAAACAACTAAAAGTGATGTAAACTCTTCATTGAAAATTATTTCACCTTATACAATATGTGTTCACTAACAGAGCACCACAGAGAAGAATCATCAGTGCATCAAAGGAAAGGTTTTATTCTATTAAAATATCAAACAGAACAGCTTTAAAAATATTGCTGGTTAAACACATGAAAACTGTAGCAAGAAATGAGAACAGCTGCCACATGTTGAAACTTGCAAACAGGTGTATGACCAACATATAGAGCAGATACAGCAGGTGGTTGACAAACACTGCTGACTGACATGTTGCCTATTATAGATCATATTTTTACAGTGCTGTTATTTTGTGTGGAGAAAAAAAACTACTAAAGTGCTTTCTTGTGGTAGATAAAACGTGATAAAGTGCCCTCTAGGGTGCTGTGTGTTCTTA